>JAMPIV010016048.1:0-262986 GCA_024509875.1 Oreohelix idahoensis | reverse complement strand
TAAACGACACAATCTACACAAATGCATGACATCTCTTCTCAGAACCAATAGAGCAGGACTCCAACTCAAATCAAAGGGCGGGGACCGTCGGTAACGTGAATTGTAGAACGGGGACGAAGAGGCGGGCGGGTGGTGCGCGTTTAGGGTGTGCAGGAAGATTACGACTCAATACCAAACTGACGGGACCTATGTTTCAATTGTTGTCGGAAGCTGCGTGAAGCGTGCAAATAAGCTCCTGCATAAGGGGTAAGCCGTACGTGATGGTTTGATAGTTAGGCGGGGGTTTGCCAGTTGGCTATTCGATAACTATTGACTATTGGTCAAGAGTCCTCTTGCAGAGGCTGATGATTGACGCTGCAGGACTGTTAAGCTCTTTCAAACAACAATGCCGGTACTATAACCACCCAAAACAACTATCCTCTACCCTTTCCCCCCCCCCAATGTTACCCTCCCTCCAGACCTCGTCTCTACACACCACTCACCTGGAAACCAAACAAAAAAGAAACAAAAAACACAAAAAAGAAAAATGAAAAAAAAACAGAAAAACAAGTAAAACACAAAAAAAAAAAAAAAACACAAAGTCAAAAAAAAACAAAGAAACAAAAAAAAAACCCGCAGAAACACCAAATCAAGGAGAAAACATGACAAACAAAAAATTAAAAAAAAAAAAACACCACCCAAACAAAGATAACATTAAAATAAGACAGTAGAATCAACACCAAAAAACAAGGAAAAAAAAAGGGGGGTGGGGCGGGTGGGGGCGGGGAAAATACCCCCCCCCCACACCCAAAAAACCAACCCCCAAACAAACCATAACCCACCATACCTAACAACCCCCCACAAACGCGGAACCATAAACTCATTTTACAACATTCTCACCCTCACCCCCCCACTATCCCACCCCCCCCTTTTTTTTTTACCCCCCCGTACCTTTATCTTTTTAATTTATTTTTTACTCAATTTCACAGGCCCATACCTACCCACACCATACCCATCTCTCAACTTTCTATTTTATTATCCACCCACCACCCCCCCACCAAGATTTTATTTTCTCTTAATTTTCTTTTATTTTTTTTATTTTTTACTTTATCAAGATAGCCCAGGCCACCCAATTTTACCCCCTTTTTTTTTTTTTCAATTTTATTTTTGGCTCTCCTTTGACTTCACAATTTGGCTACACGAACCTTTTTTTTTCATATCCCTTTTCTTTTCTTTATTCCTTATTAAACTTTTGATTTTATTTTTTTTTTTTTTTCTTTTTTTTTTTACTTATTTTTTTTTTTTTTTTTTTTCTTTTTCTTATTATTTTTTTATCTTGTTTTCTGATATATTCGATATCTTCTACCCTAAAAGAATATTCTTATCAAATTGATATATGTGAGCTTTAAATCTGGGAGTGACGCGCTAACCGCAGATAACATGTTGACTCCACGCCTCGACTGCACCCGCACCTTATAGCCCTCCCCTGGCCACCTAAAAGGCTTGGCCCCACTAAATTCTGCCTCTTTCTTCCCCACTCATAATCGTGACAGCATTTGTTATGTTGAGCCCTTTGATATCATCGCCACAAACGCGGGCACGGTGCGGCCCGGAGCCATGATTGGCGTCTGGTATGTAGGGAACACTCGACCTAGGCATCGTTGTTCTCAAACATTACCGTAGCTGGGAGCTTGCGCGTAGAGGAACGCGGATGGCTTTACGGCGGAGTACTGGACGGGAAGGCGAGATTTTACTCAAAATACATCAAGATTCTCTATTTTTTGAAGGAGCGGATCTGTACGAGTCCATGGGCACAGTGTACTCCAGTTTTCCCCACATTGTGAAAAACTCTGAATCCTTGATCTCCGGCGAAACAATGGCCAGTACAATCGGTGGTGCGAGAAGTATAATTGTATTTGTTGATCCCCATATACCTGAATGGAGATAACTACATAGATAGAACAGCAAGACAATTCAGAATGGATACAGCTGGGATTATCTGACCCACCAGTTGAATGGTCCTGAGAGGCAAGACAGGATCGCATCCACTTAATAATTCTACTCTATGAGAGCATCATTATTTCGACCGACTTTTGTTTTCAGAGTGCCAACTTTTGTCAAGGAAAAAGGCATTTTAGAAGAAACCCAATGGGCCATCAAAGAAGAGCGTTGGAGCCACACGAGGGTATATCTACTCCCAGACCCAGCACCCGTAATGGAGAGACTCTTTTCAGCGCCGATTAAAATCGTTGTAGCGTATAGCCGTCAGACAAAAAGAACCATTGAGATGCTTAGCAAGTGGGTAATTGGAAAAGTCGAAGAATGAGGTGACCTCTGTGCCTATAGCTGCTCATGGACCTTTATGTTTTCGGAAACTGGCTGATGACATATGGGAGGGCTATTTCGTGAACTGGCTGCAGAGTCAATTTGAAGGCGCGACGATGTTAGTGTATGGGCTCGACAACAAGCCACAAAAGCCAATTCCGAGGGGGTTTTACCCCCCCCCCCATCAGAAATGAGGTATTCTGACTGGAACCGTATTTGGTCACTGCAGTCTGAGGAAGTAACTGCAAGAAATAACGACCACGTATAAGGACATCCCGCAACCAGATGATTACCGTCAATCGGCCTAAATATCCCACCCCCCTGCTAGATCCCAAGGGTAACGACAGCGCTCAGTCCCCACACTGGGAGAGGCCGGAGATGGCCAGTTTTTTGGTTTATGCCGTTGTACTGACCAGATATACGGGAGAAGAGAAGATCGTAGTAACATGTGGACACTGCACTTGGAGAAACAAGCATACCTACTCCCAGTGCCAGGGATCCAGGAAACAACCCAGCTGATGACCCAGAGCTCTCGACTTTTGGTGAGACGCCTCTCTAAATTTGAGGGACAACACAGTTAGACAATCTATCCGATGTCGTTGTGAAGGACCCGCGGCAGTTCTCTTTTTACTCAGGAGGATCTTGAATAGGCAACCAGCGCCAGTGAGGGGAAAGGATAGACTAAGCCCTATTGATAGGGATTAGTCCTTGGCTGAACGACTCTTTACAAACCATCCTACACCCTACTATCGGTAACAAGTAAGTAGAAGTCGTGGCAACTCATTTGACTACATCTCTAAAGATTTTACGTTAAAAGTAGAGGATTTTACTGGTTAGCTAAACGGGGCATATATTCGTCTTTTAGGAAAGTGCCTACTCTATATTTCATTTTAAGTCATCAACATCATATGGTTCACTGACGTTCATATGTTTCTCGTTTGCCTCTCTTAGAAAGACATGTACAGAATAGATCGATAACATCCCCCAAACAATACAGATCCGGCAAGTAATATTGTGATGTACTCTCAGAACCTCCATCAGCAATTCTTCAAGTGATCTAGAAGGACCAAGCAACATGTGGTTCCTCTCCTTATCTGCCCAACTAGCCCATATATAAACTTACTGCACCCGAGTGGCTGTTTCAATTTTTTGTAGATTGCGTTTTTTTTTTTTTTTTTTTATATTTAATCCATGCTAATGCATATACTTTACTTCTTGTTATGTCATTACACCATTTACCGCAGTCCTAGAGAGGAGATCTTTTGGGCTGACACTTTTTTATTTTTTTCTACTCTCATGTATTGTCCAACTCATAGTTTTAGCCTTACTTGTTTTCCCTTTCATCTTAATTCTTTAGTTTCATTTTATTTCCACAGATCTGATATTTATCACTTTGACAGGAACACATTATACCCCGTTACATCTTACAATCCGTATTTAATCAAGGTTTTAGACAACATATCAAGAGTACTCTACCGCTAGAATACAGCTCATTTTGACGATACGAGCAACCATACTAACATCCAACTCCTGAAGCGCTAGTGTTGTCAGATGCCCTTCATCTGCAGGTAGAGCTTTGACGTCTCTTGAATTAGGCTGCACCGCTTGCCTGCATGAATAATGTTTGTCATTCAAATGTCTTAGCCCAGCCAAGATAGTCTCCGCACTCTGAAACATTTACTGATGATTATAACTGGATATTGGCCTCAAAAAAACAGACGTCAAAATGTATTTCACCCCCAGGTTCTATGGTAGTTTTCATTCTGTAACGGCCATTTTATGATAAGACGTTCAATGCAGACTTATTTTGTCTTTTCAGCTACATTACCTTAATGTGTAGCACTCATAGTTCCCACCCCCCCCCCACCTACCCCCCCCACCCTTAAACGGCCCCTGACTCCTCCCCACAAGACCCTAAACCCCAGCCACCCACTCCTTCCCTAAGTCACCCCACCCCCCCACCCGCACCACCCCCCCCATCCCACCAACCCCCCCCCCACCCCCCCCCTCAAAAAACCCCACACACTAGACAATATATTTTTACAAAACCTTTTACCAAAATGTCTTCCCACTGTCAGTGTTTGTTACCACGAATCGCTTGGCAACGCCTCGAATTTCCGGCGTTCACCAGACTCGCATCTCGTGACCAAGATCACCCCACTAACCCACCTGAGCATTTATCACAATCTAGAGTGTCCACCACACCACACACCAACCGCTATTTGCGGAAACGCTTTAGTTACCCTCAGAGTAACACTGTCCTTGTTTTATTGCTTCTCTAATGCACCTCTGAACTAAAGCAAACAACCGCTTCGACCATTCATGTGAAAAGCCACGGTGTAAGAAAGTACCTCAATATGTGAGCAGTTTCATTCCCACTCTCGGCCTACACGCCTGTTTTATATACATTTTTCCCCATTATCCAAATATAATTTAAAAAGCTGGAACCCCTTGAGCTGGGCCATTTACCATCTGTATCCTCTCTCATATGCAGATCGGGCGGTACTCTTTCTGGGTTCACATGTGCCTTGTAGCACACCAACGCAGGATATTGCCCTTTGAGCGATCCGTACACCGCCACCAAGTGTTGTTGTTATCATTCCACGTGACACGACTGCACCAGATATTAACATACCCCCCGTACCGCGGACCCCCCCCAAGTACCGAACCTGATTTCAAGCTGCACCCCAGTGACAGCTACTCCTCATCACCCGTGTTTGTTCTAAAAAACCCCCCCCCCTAACCCATGAATGTCCGGTGGCGTTAAAAGCTTGGGTGCTCGGTCTTGGTTGTAAACTGTGTGATTTAGTGGCGCGGGTATTAGGTGTTGTTGAATCATTGAAGGTTGTCATAGTTTTTTAATGAATTAGCCTTGAGCGGGTACGTTGGGAGTGAATCTGTGAGGACGGAGGGAAGATATCCCCTTAATGTGTAGTTCATTTCAGTCCAGTCTAAGACAAACCCAATAATGAATTGGTAAAGCCCTATACTGCACTACTCAGCACACCGCGATGCCAACACGCCCCTGCACGCCCCTCACTGATAAGTGAAAAGACTTGAAGGCGCGCCTGTTTGTTTCGTCGCCCTCGGCTGGAGGGGGGATATGTAGTATAAGTTGGATAGGGGGGGGGGCGATTTTATGGTAGGTTTGGTTGTTAATCTGCATATGGGTTGGGGGGTTCACACACCACATATAAATGTATATATGCACACTAATTCATTGTTGAATTTTAGATACCTGTTATCGGTGTTTCAGTAGGCTGCTTGGATGGTCCCCTAAGTAGAAACACAGTGACTTGAGACATGAACGGGATAGTGGACACGGGACGGGAGTTGCGAGTCTGACAATGGCGCAAGAGTCTAGCCGCACCTGACCACTAAAACACTTCATAAGGAGCGACCCCTTCTTAATATATCCTCCTAGTTTTAATCAATAAGTAGTGTACTTTACTAGATGTCATAGCTGACATAGGATTCAGGCCTATAAGCTCATCGAATACTCATCCTCTGTTCGTTCGTGACCTTGCGTATTACCAGTGACTGATTATAATCTTAAAAAACGAGGAGTTAGAACCTAAATTAGTTTCTGTACAGACTCACCCAGTAGAAAGCACCCAAGTATACTGAAGTTAGATTATCCCAGCAGCATTAGAATTCTATCCATAGCGTACATCCTTCTTGTTTTCAAGGGCGACCGGAGGGACAACTCGTAGGCAACACCTTGAATGCTTGATTGGCTCTATGAATAGGTTCTCACCCTGTCCCTAAGTGCGATGCTCTGTAGGTCCTTGATGGTAATTGTTTGAGACAGGGTCCGAGCAAACACAGCCGCCAATCGCCAAGCCTCAGGGTCATCAGTACAGAGCTTTGCTGACTAAATCCTGCCGAAGCTACCTCTCGGGGACAGCCATACCAATACTCTCTGTGGTCCACCTCTTTCTTTTTTTCCAGCTTATTCCCCAGTGCAGTGAGGTGTACCACAGGCCAGGGGAGATAGGGAGGAAGGGGAACGAGAAAGGAACAGGAAATAGAATCGGGAAGAAGGAAAGGAAGTCAGAAAGAAAAATAGAAAGAAGTGAAATTAGAAAAGAAACGAAGCAAGCGCGAGGAACAAGGGAAGAGAAGGAAGTGGAAATGAGTGAATCTAGCCGATTCTCGCAGCCGGAGGATGATGGAATGAAGTCTTTAAAGTAGTAAAGGGTTCCCATCTTTTTTCTTTACCATGCCCGCCACCATCCATCACATCACGCCGAAGAAGATATGCCTGGATGATTCAGTCGCGCCAGCATCTGCCCAAGATCGAGCTCCAAAATATTATGTACCCACCATACACCCACATTCCATACTTAACAATAACAGTGTAACATAAAAACTTAAGACAGGGGAAAAGTACAATTGTATTTAATAACAGGATACTGAGAACATCTCCAATACTAGCTTCCCCATAAAAACAAACTATTTGAAATCTTGAAGTCACTGATGACAAAATTACAAACAGAGCTTGGAATAAAACCAAAACCAGTAATTACCAAATAAATAACTAATACACTACTGACACACTACATAGGAATCCTATTAAATTTAAAAAAAAATAATGGGGTCACTAACAAGGTTATATTCCATTTTTAATAAAAAAATGTCCTGTTTACATATTAAAAACTATGTTTAAATTAACAAAAAAATTGGGATTGTGAGAATTTCCTGTGGTCCCTTTGTACATTGAATGGGGTAACATTGAATTCATGGGACCCCCCCCACCAATGATTATTTAAAGTGGGAAAGTTACTTAAATATACATATTGGAATAATTGTTTATCAAGGGAAAAATTTTTGTTTTACCAGAGTTGAGGGTCATTGGTAAGAAATAAATTTCTTGGGTCATAGGGGGGGATTGTGTGGTGTAAAAAATGGATTGGGTGGGGTGACTGTGAGTGGGGCGGGCGGACATGGTATGTACTAGGATGATGTAATATGTCAAAGGTGTGGGTGGAATTTAAAACAAAAAAATAAAGTGGAATTGAGTTGAGTATCTAGGTCTGTTTGGGTGGGTTGTTGGGTAACTTACGGGGTCATTCCATGGTAACAAATTTTTACCCTTTTTAGGGGGGAGTTCAACTTGAGTAAAACCGTTATTATTTTCAGTTATCCACCAATATTTTATAGGAATTTTTCTGGGGGGGGGGACTTGTGATAATAATTATGGGTCACACAAAGTTATCCTTAATTTGCATTAATTATATATATCCCCGGACCAGCATAACCTTGATGATCATTCAGCATTTAAGAGAGCATGTTATTTACCGTTAAATCTAACAATTAAAAACTTTGATCTATTTAGAATCCCCCAAGACGGGGCCGGGAAGATGATTTCCTGCATCTCCTCCACTGTACAGTACCAACTAAACAGTCCACCCCCCTCACCCCATGAATAAAATAATGATTTATAAAAAAAACATCCCCACCTTTTTTTACACCAACAATATAAAAATTTGGGGGGGTCCGGGTCTCGCTCCTTGGGATTTTTGAAAATCTTTCCCTATTAACTTAAAAAATTTAATTTGGGGTAACTCACGTGATCACTCTAATTCACTTACCAGGGTTCTTTTTCCTTACAAAGTATCCTTTAGCGTGGAACTTATTCATAATTACAAGTTGAGAGCTTATAGGTTGCCTGTGTTGATCTCCACTTAGATCTAATTTAGAGATTATGGTTGTCTGGTTAGAACAATTGTATAAAATTTACATTATGAATAAGAATGGCGGACCTGCCAAACGTAATCCCTTCGCATTCACTGCTGCTGTTCAGACGACTGGCTAAAAAGAGTTAGGATTATGTCAGATTGTTTTATGGGGCAATGTGATGACATGGCGTCAGTCTGACTAATGTCAATTCTGGAACGTGGACGCAAATTGGTCATGCATCAGAATATGCGTTGCTAGCCTAAATGAACCAGGATATTGAAGCGTTTCGAAAGATTAAGATTTTT
The DNA here is from genome assembly GCA_024509875.1 of Oreohelix idahoensis. Taxonomy (NCBI): domain Eukaryota; kingdom Metazoa; phylum Mollusca; class Gastropoda; order Stylommatophora; family Oreohelicidae; genus Oreohelix; species Oreohelix idahoensis. The sequence goes on along the minus strand of JAMPIV010016048.1, from coordinate 254,695 downwards.
TACGACTGGCATTGAATGAAGGGAAATTCCAAGGCAAGTCAATCAATTTGAGGCTCTGAGGCTAGAATATCTAAAAGACACAGGTTGCAGATTGTACGCTAGTCCCTGTGAGGCTAAGCAAATTGGAAAGTAAGGTGAAGTACAGCCCTCAGGCAAAGAAGACTACGTACAGCCCAGAAATAGTAACAATAAGATCATTAGCTGCAACAAGGAAAGATACAGATTGTACTGGACATGGATGAGTGGAAGCAGGTAAAGGAGGAAAAAGAGAGAGATTACAACTAGAGGGAACATCGAGTTACGCGACTAGCGGGAGTTTTGACGTTTACAGAAAGCTACCAAGCTCCAGAACAACTTGGTCGCCATTCCCCTTTGCACCTCTGAGGACAATACTTGGAGAAATGGGGACTTCTCTGGGGGAGGAAAAACCCAAGATCTTAAGGAAATGGTCCTTATAGAGCAATTAAGAGAGTCCCATGGCTCCAGACCTGAGAAAAGTTTCTCATGGAACAAGGTGCAGAGAGGCTGGGTGAGTTGCTAAATGTTGCTGAAAGGTATCAAGCAGCTCAAGCAGAGGTAAAGGTAATAAAAAGAAAAAAAGTGGGATAAACTTTAGGGCACCACAGAACTTTAATAAATTTGATCCTAGGGATCAAAACAAAGGTAAGCACCAATTTGATAGGCCACGGTATGAAAATAAAAAATAAATTCCCACAATTCGATGAAAGGAAATATGATGAAAGAAAATCTTTCAACCAAGGAAAAAAGGTGGTGTAAAAATTGTCAGATGGACAATCATGACACTGACCGTTGCAGAAGGAAACCTGTGTATATGGCAAACCCTTCAGGTCAGGTCGACCTCAAGACAGGAGGAGGATATTATGTTGGATACCACTCCAGAAGAGATGAGGAAGGCACAGGCTGGGGATAAAACACTCAAGCCTTGTTTCAGAAAATTGTCAACTTGTCATACAACTCCAGGCAAGGGAGATTTTTACATGAAAAACAAGTTGATGTATAGGAAGACTGGAGCTAGATCCAAAGGTCACGGACAGCTGGTACTTCCTAAAAAGATATTAGGACAGACTTAATAAGGAGCCTACATGTGAAACCAGATGGGGACCATGAGAAGATAGGTACCATCATTCAAAAGGTGGCTCACAATTATTATTGGCCCAAAGCAAGATGGGACATTGAGAATTTTGTAGAAAGGTGTAGCATAGCACATGAGGGAACACCCACAAGTGGGAACATGGATCAGGACCTGGACACGCCACGGGGCAAAATTAGGCCTGATAATAAAAAGAAAAATAGATTTGATAAAGCGGACCAAATGGAATGGGAAGCCCCTTTTCACGGACAAGCTTCACTTAACTGTTTTACAATGGCCACTATGCGGAGAGTGCAAAAAGATGTCTTACCCCAGGATAAGCCGAAAATCCCTCAATCGGACTTAAACAAACTGGAGGAAGAGGATGTAGAGAGGAAATCTCTCATCAAGAATTTTAAGTGGGGAGAAAGCCCCAAAAGAAAAATTGGTAGCGGTCGTTTTGTGAATGATAATTCTGGGAGGAAAAATCATCACTATAGAGCTTCGAGTGGAAGAGACCATACCGGTGCATGGACAAATAGGTCCACAAAATTAAAGGTCCATATGTAGCTTTGTTAAGAACGTGGACTGATGAAAAGGCAGAGGAAAACATTACATCTTCATACCAATATGTGAATGAGCTGACCACTCGGTTGAAAACTGGCTGGAAACTTGCCATGAAAATTTGAAACAAGCCAGGAAGAAACATGCTGCCTATTATAACAGGAAGGCGAAAGACAGAAATTTGGCTGTGGGAGAGAAAGTACTGCTTCTTTTGCCCGGGAGTCAGAATAAGTTACAAATTGGATGGCAGGGTCCATATACAGTTTTAGAGAGTAAAAGGTGTTCTAGTCTTAGAACAAATTTATAAGATAGATAGAATAAGAAAGGGGGAAAGAAAAAATTCTATCAATATCATGTGAATCTCCTGAAGAAATATTTGGGAAAGAAGAGAAACAAATTGGAAGGAAGAGACACACTTGTTGACCTTGTCCATCGCCATGGAGATGAAAAAGGAACCACTTTCATCATTTGAATATCCATTACACCCCTGGGTTGGTAGACAAAAGCACAGGTGAAAAAACAGTTTTTTGAACACATTTAAATTAAACAAAACTCAGAAAGAGAGAGAGTGAAATACAGAAAGAAGCAGGAAGGTAGTTTATTTTGAAAAGACCAGGGCATACAGTGAGACTTCACACATTGGAAATGAAAAACGTCTATTCTAGTTCCCCAACTGCCCGATGAGAAATTCATATGACCTTTTCATCTAATTTGCATGTATTGAGACAAACTCGGCTGTTGAAGAAGCATTGTGAGATTGTTGTGATACAGGAAACTATTAAAAATCAGTACACATTTAACGAACGAAAAAAGAGAAAGAGAGAGTTGGCAGTTTGTGCCCTGCAACAGGTTTCTATGATAAATCATTGCAGAGGGTTGTTAAACAGAACGACCAAGGTGGCATACAAACAAACATACTATTGGAATATGATTGATGAAAACCTGGGGGAGATAGGACCCCCACACCTGTCTGTATGAAAAACCCCAAGGACCATTCGATTCGATTCATTATTCGATTGTTTTGCTAAGGAGAAAAAGCTTTGAAGGAAGGGTATTGAAGGAAGGGAATATTTAGCACAGTGAATCTTTATAGTTCCGTCCGGTGGTTATTGTACTCTTAAGGAAGCCCTCTGGAGAACATAGACTCTGTATAGATTACAGGAGACTGAATGCTATTACAGAAGGACAGGTGGATCCATTGCCGGATACAAATCAGCTGTTTGCCAGACTAAATAAAGCTAAATATTTCTCAAAAAGTGGATCTGAGTAAAGGATACTATCAGATTCCAGTAAAGCCTGAGGTTAGACCATACCTAGCTTTTAGTACCTCAGAAGGACACTATGAGTTTAATAGATTGCCATTTGGATTGAAGAATGCGCCTAGTGTCTTCTCTAGAATGATGAGAAAATTATTGGACCCTCTGAATAATCCATGTATAACAAATTTCATGGATGATATCCTGATAGCAACAGAAACATTTGAGGAACACATTGACTCTCTGAACATGCTGTTTAATCGACTTAGGGAGGCAAATTTAACAGCCCGACCAACCAAATGTTGCGTTGGATGTAAAGAATTGGAATTTTTGGGACACACAGTTTATCAGGGAAACATGACCCCTGACCCAAAGAATTTAGAGAAACTACAGAAAGCCCCGAGACCACAAACCCAGAAGGACGTGAGATCCTTTGTCTCATTATGTGGTTTCTACCAGAAGTATATCAAAAAACTTTAATTCCATATGTGCACCGTTAACTGAATTGACACGTAAAGGACATCCAGATCGCATTACATGGACACCACAATGTGAAATGACTTACCAAGAATTGAAGGAAAAGCTCACAAGTAAACCCATTTTGAAATTACCTGACTTAAGTCAAGAATTCATAGTAAGGACGGATGCAAGTAATATTGGGTTAGGTGCAACTCTACTACAGAAATCAGATGCATTGGATGGGGAATTAAGCCCAGTGGCATATGCTAGCAGAAAATTGAATAAAGCTGAAATCAACTACTCAACTAGCGAAAAAGAATGTCTTGCAGTAATATGGGCGATAAAGAAATTCAATATTTATCTATATGGGAAGGCCTTTAAGTTGCAAACAGACCACAAACCTTTATCGTTTCTAGCACAGGCTAAGCATGAGAACTCCAGGTTACTCCGATGGTCTTTACTTTTGGCTCCATATAATTTTAGCATTGAGTATATATCTGGAAAACCAAATTTGGGAGCGGATTTTTTAAGCCGCCATCCGTGTGATGAGAATCACCGTAAACCCCAGAAATAATAATAAATTTCTCTATGTGTATATAGAATAAAGGACTGACATATAATGTCTGTTTTAAGAGGGGAGATGTCGTGGAATATTCTAATCCACATATATAAATTATCAAGTAAATAAAAAGCCTAATAAATACATATAATAAATAAAGGAAGAAGAATGGTAAAGAACAGTGCTGTCACAATGACAGTACTCGAAAGCCCCTTTGTTTTATGCTTCGTCTGCAAATTGTAACGCTTTCACGTTGATATTAAAGGCCTTCTGCAACATACACGCGTTTCCCAAACACACAATAAAATGTGCTGCCTTTCTAAGAAAAACCTTGAAATATGCAAGTTGACCTAAATTTTAAATTCCATTCATGTCTTTTTCTACACTATGTTACCAAAAACAAAAGACAGATGGACAAAAGGATAGCGAGAAGGGAGAGGCAGAAAGCCGAACACTAAACACGCGTCGCGCGATACACAAATGCTGCCATCACGCGTGTAAGACTACATGCACTAACTTTTTTTCAGACGGACAGTGATAAATTCACTACCCTTCCCAGAGTTAGGTTTTAAAATCTGAAAAAAAGACGTTATTTGGGAAACTGAAAGACCCCATAGATTCTACTGGTTTTCCAGAGTTTAGTTTGTATTTTAAAAACAAAAAAAACCCAAAAAAAGTCTGGATGGGTTTTACGTATTTTTCGTGAAAAACATTACAGTACCAGTACCCCAGACATGACAGCAATCTTTCGAAAACAATTACAGACTATCCTAGAAATTGCATATTTTGAACGCAGCCACTTTAGCTCTTTTTAATTAATTATATTATTTGGGGTTCCTTAGGGTTTTGCTGACAAAGAATATGTACAACGTTATGCAAATAAAGTAGTCTAGGAATTAACAAGTTTAAAAAATTATATTCCAAAATAAAATTAGTGGTGCTGACAGCTGTCAGACAAAATCACCCAAAAAAATCAGAATCGCTCAGTGGTAGATTTTTTTACACCACCATTGTACGGGAAATGGGCCACAAGTTACATTTGAACTGATTGGCTGGAATGATATGTAAGGCTAAACACGATTAGTCGGGCTATAAATACTATATTTGGTTGTTAGGGGAGACGTAGGAAGTTAAAATTTTTTCAAACACTTGTCGAAACGTGGCTCCATTGGCCAGACTCGCTGATATACTCACTTAGGAGCGTTAGTTCGAGACCACTAGTTCAAATAAGCTTGATAAAGCAACAGTGCGTTGAAGCCAGCTCACATTTTTGCTAAAATAAAAGCCTGGAACATATGCAGATGGGAATTTGTGCCAGTATTTGTGCCAGAATTCATTGCTAATCAACGTATCTGTGTTTGTTCCCATGAATTGTGGTAAGCTTGAAACATTCAGTATCTTTTAATGAAAATTGAATGTGAATTGTTAATTTATGCCTGTATATATGTGTAGTTCAGTAGCAAACATGATGTAAAGCCTATAATGCTCCAGCCTGAACAGAAGGTGTCGGAGGAAAGTAAAACTGCATGGAATGGCCAAACAGTACACTGACACCTAGATTATTGATTAGACAGAAATAATGCTGGAAGTGCAGAGGCGTAGTAACCATTAAGGAGGTTAATACTGGTATAAAGTATTTCAGATGAAGCTGACAGTTGGCCTAACGCTCTGAACTCAATGTTTGTGATGTATTGTGCTCAGTGTAAAAAGAGAGTATAAATTAGTTTATGAAGTAGAAGGTACATCCTTCTTGTTTTCAGGGGACCGTGGTCTTGATGGTATTGAGCAGCACCTGGTCAGAGCTTTGCTGAATCCAGAGTCGGACAGCATACTCCTTGGTCCATTTAGCTATCAGTGAGGTGTCTCCAGAGCCCAGGGGAGAAATCGAGCAGAGGAGTCTTTTCCTGCCGCCATCACGCAAGATAAGCTGATGTGGCCAGCTGAGCTCAAAATTTTGTACCCCCATCTTAAAATAAACAGTGTAACATAAACTTAAGAGGGGAAGTAAATTGTTAAGCTATTAAAATATCAGGGTGTGTGTGAACATCTCCTAATACTAGTTCCAATTTGAAAACCTATTGAACTGATGGAGAAATACCCTCAGAGCTCAAAAAAAAAAGTATTTCCTCATAACTAAACAACCAGGACAACACCTAACTTTTTAATATTGTGGTCACTAAGTCATGATATTCGGGTTGTGACGCCAATACCAATTACAACAATTAGCATTGAAAGGGGTTGGAACAAAACCAGGAAACCTAATATTTGGGGACATGTTACTAGGGACACAAGGAGGGGAAGTAAATTGATATAAGGAATCGGAGATGGGAAGGCTCCCATTATGTCGGAATACTTAATATTGGATATCTTCAAAGACAAATCTGGTGTTTTGTTGTGATGTTATGTAATACCAAACTGAAAGCTGTTTGAAACAAATTGATATACCAGTTTACCTTCATATTTACCACTAACACAACTGACACCTAGGATACTGTTATATGGGCGATATACTATATTCATATTGATAAATTCTGTACATATAACTTGTAATTTAAATTGATTGTGATTCCTGGTTCCCTTTGTAGTTGAATCAGGACACATATTCATTCATGCCAGCAATGAATACATATTGTTATTTGAAAAGTTATCAGTGACTCCTTTAAGATATCCTTGTAGAGTGTTTTATGTATGTGAGTGTCACAGTGTTGTCAAGTGTGGTGGAATAAATTAAATTGTTTATCCGTCTGTTGTTGTTATGACTTACACTTCATCATACACATACCCTAGACATACAACGTAGTCATCACACTATTCCAAAATAATTCTGACTGAGATATATATATATATGGCAGCAAGTAAGGTTATCTATAATACACTACTCTTATTAGATATAGATACCTTCACAGCTGATCTCAGTCAGTACACTAAGTCCCCTATAAATATTTATAACATCCCACTTCACCACATATATTGGGGGTCTCGCTCTTGGGATTTTGAATCTTTCCCTATTATAAATATTGGGGGTAATTCACTTCAGGGAATATAAGAATTAAAAGGTATCCTTGGGTGGAATTAAATAAGGTTGAGCTCACGGCGCCTGTGTTGTCCATTAGATATATTTAGAGATTAAATTGTTGGTTAGACATTGTATAAATTTACCTGATAGACAATGGCGGACCTGGCCAAGTTTCGATCTGCTGCTGTTCAGACTGCAAAAGAGTTAGGATTAGATGGGCAAGTTATGGTTGCCTATGTTACTACGGAATGTGACAAATTTATTGAACGCGAAGAAAGAAGGTTTGAAGCCGAAAGAAAGTTAGAGGCTGAAAGGGAAATTAAGAAGTTACAATTTGAGGCTGAGGCTGAGACTAAGAGGTTGCAGATTGAGGCTGAGGCTAAGAAATTGGAGGCAGAAAGAGAAGAGAAGAAATTAGCTGCAGAAGAAAGAAGATTGACTGCAGAGAGGGAAGCAGAAAAGGAGGAGAAGAGATTACAAAGGGAACATGAGTTACGACTAAGGGAGTTTGAGTTTCAAGGCCATGCTCCTGAAAATGGTGCCAGTCCCTTTGCCTCTGAGGCCACTGCTAGCCAAGGAGCCTCAACCTCAGCTATGAATTTTCATTTAGATCATTTTGTTGAGAAAGACGATGATATAGAGAGCTACCTAAATAGGTACGAACTATTAGCTACCACGTATGGGTTAGAGAGAGAAAGGTGGAGCTTAAGGTAGTAGGCTACCCACAAAAGATTAAAAAAAATAAAAATCCAACAATTTTCATTTTCATGCTTTAAATCATCGTCAACATGTTCTTGTACTAAAAATAATTCATAGAAGCTTAGAGATACTCTGGTATGATAGGAATCAGTGTTTTTCTACACACACCCCCTTGAGTGATTTGCATAGCAACCAATGTTTATAGTTGGTTACCATGTGAATAATGACCCAACATGAAGGTGCGTAATTGTAAAACTGCGAAATTATAATTATACTGAGGCAACAGGAAAAAGATATTTATAACTTTTCCAAGGCGAATCACTCAATGATTTCTTATGAATTTTTCAAAAGTGTGTATCTAGAAAGCTTTGATCGTAAATTTCAGCATTTGTTACATGCATTGTGCATTTTCCCCCACATCAACTCTATTTATTGCTAGTTTTATACTGATTCTGTATAATAGTAGTTAGCAGAGCTTCTTTTGTTCACAATGGGAAATAAGACAAAGTAAGTTCCTTGGAAATCGGTACATCAACAAACCGTTGCCTGAAAATGAGACACCTATTGTCGATAGTGACGCTATAAAGCCTCTGTGCTCCTCAGCAAAGAAAATAAAGGTCCAAGAAAGTGAAGGACAAGCTAAAAAATGACAACAGAGGAAATGTGTTTATCCTTATGGATGTAAAACTGCTGTTTGGGTTTTTTATGCGCTAACTTTAGATGTGACAAATGTTATCAGTACTCACTGACCTGTGAGATCGTCGAAGAGACTCGGGATGGCTTTTGTCATGAAATCAGTATCAAGTGCACAAACTGTGTCGAATGGAATGCCAATTTCAATACTTCTGATGTTTCATCTCCAGCTACTCACAAACACAAAGAAGTAAATGTGCGAATGGTGGCATTTGTGCGTTCTATTGGGAAAGGCCACAGTGCATTGCAGAATTTTTCGATATACATGAACACAAGTCAACCCATGGCAAAGAAAGCATACAGGAGAACGCTGCACAGGATCTATTCAGCAAGTAAGGACATTGCAATGGAAAGACCCTAAGAGCACCGAAAAGGGGATTCATAGACACTACAGCTGCAGTTGAAGGAGACCTTTATTCAACAAGAGCTCATTAAACTTCATTTTGTGAGTTCTTTTTCTGTTTTTCTTCGATTTCTCGGAATTGTCTTTTTAACATAATTGGTGATCTTTGAAACAAGATATCTCTGGATCTGTACTTTCAATTGACATGAAAATTAACACAGTTGGTTGTCATATAATCTTACAGATTCTGACCTAAAATGGATACAATTGATTTCAAAGTTTTAGTTTTATGACCATCATGCATATATAATGAGGCACAAATATCAAACATTCCAGAAATATAAATTTTGAAAATTCATTAAAAATTAACCTTTCTGTCAATCTCTGTCATTTTAGGTCACGACCTCACGCTATACATAATGATTCAATTTGCCAAGTTTCAGTCAGATCCTTGTACAAATAACATAGTTATGATGTTTTGAAAAAGGTGTATAATTTGTTCACTACGGCGGCCATATTGGATAGCTAATTTGCATAATTAATGAGGTCATTATGTGGACAAAAATTTTAAGTCCATACTAACACTATACCCATGGTTGTTTGATTCTGAAAGGACAATTTGAGTTTTTTACCCTATCAAGGTAGCCTACTACCTTAAAGTTATCTCAAGGACTTCGTGGGGCAGCTTATGAAGTTTTTGCTAAAATGAGCAGAGGTGATCAGGAAAATTATGACATGCTAAAGCAGGCTCTTTTGTTAAGATATGAAAAGAATGCAGAATTCTATAGGAAAAAATTTAGGAATGCTAAACTACTGTCAGGTGAAACCTATCACCAGTTCTCTGCACGAATAGAGACATACTTGGAGAAATGGACTTCTCTGGGGAAAACCCAAGATCTTAAGGAAATGGTCCTTATAGAGCAACTAAGAGAGTCCATGGCTCCAGACCTGAGAAAGTTTCTCATGGAACAAGGTGCAGAGAGGCTGGGTGAGTTGCTAAATGTTGCTGAAAGGTATCAAGCAGCTCAAGCAGAGGTAACAGGTAATAAAAAGAAACAAGTGGATAACTTTAGGGCACCACAGAACTTTAATAAATTTGATCCTAGGGATCAAAACAAAGGTAAGCACCAATTTGATAGGCCACGGTATGAAAATAAAAATAAAACCCCACAATTCGATGAAAGGAAATATGATGAAAGAAAATCTTTCAACCAAGGAAAAAGGTGGTGTAAAAATTGTCAGATGGACAATCATGACACTGACCGTTGCAGAAGGAAACCTGTGTATATGGCAACCCTTCAGGTCAGGTCGACCTCAAGACAGGAGGAGGATATTATGTTAGATACCACTCCAGAAGAGATGAGGAAGGCACAGGCTGGGGATAAAACACTCAAGCCTTGTTTCAGAAAATTGTCAACTTGTCATACAACTCCAGGCAAGGGAGATTTTTACATGAAAAACAATTTGATGTATAGGAAGGCCGGAGCTAGATCCAAAGGTCACGGACAGCTGGTTCTTCCAAAAAGATACAGGACAGAATTAATAAGGAGCCTACATGTGAAACCAGATGGGGACCATGAGAAGATGGGGACCATCATTCAAAAGGTGGCTCACAATTATTATTGGCCCAAAGCAAGATGGGACATTGAGAATTTTGTAGAAAGGTGTAGCATAGCACATGAGGGAACACCCACAAGTGGGAACATGGATCAGGACCTGGACACGCCACGGGGCAAAATTAGGCCTGATAATAAAAAGAGAAATAGATTTGATAAAGTGGACCAAATGGAATGGGAAGCCCCTTTTCACGGACAAGCTTCACTTAACTGTTTTACAATGGCCACTATGCGGAGAGTGCAAAAGGATGTCTTACCCCAGGATAAGCCGAAAATCCCTCAATCGGACTTAAACAAACTGGAGGAAGAGGATGTAGAGAGGAAATCTCTCATCAAGAATTTTAAGTGGGGAGAAAGCCCCAAAAGAAAAATTGGTAGCGGTCGTTTTGTGAATGATAATTCTGGGAGGAAAAATCATCACTATAAAGCTTCGAGTGGAAGAGACCATACCGGTGCATGGACAAATAGGTCCACACAATTAAAGGTCCATATGTAGCTTTGTTAAGAACGTGGACTGATGAAAAGGCAGAGGAAAACATTACATCTTCATACCAATATGTGAATGAGCTGACCACTCGTTTGAAAACTGGCTGGAAACTTGCCAATGAAAATTTGAAACAAGCCAGGAAGAAACATGCTGCCTATTATAACAGGAAGGCGAAAGACAGAAATTTGGCTGTGGGAGAGAAAGTACTGCTTCTTTTGCCCGGGAGTCAGAATAAGTTACAAATTGGATGGCAGGGTCCATATACAGTTTTAGAGAAGGTATCTAGAACAAATTATAAGATAGATAAGAAGGGGAAAGAAAAAATCTATCATGTGAATCTCCTGAAGAAATATTTGGAAAGAGAACATCAGGAAGAGACACACTTGTTGACCTTGTCCATCGCCATGGAGATGAAAAAGGAACCACTTTCATCATTTGAATATCCATTACACCCCTGTGAGACAGCAGCACAGGTAAAAATCAGTACACATTTAACGAAAACTCAGAAAGAGAGAGTGCAACAGGTTCTAAATAATCATGCAGAGGTGTTAACAGACCGACCAGGGCATACAAACCCATTGGAATATGATATGAAACTGATAGACCCCACACCTGTATGTATGAAACCATATTCGATTCCGTTTGCTAAGGAGAAAGCTTTGAAGGAAGAGATAGACTATCTGTTGAAGGAAGGAATTATTTCGCACAGTGAATCCTCATATAGTTCCGGTGTGGTACTCTTAAGGAAGCCCTCTGGAGAACATAGACTCTGTATAGATTACAGGAGACTGAATGCTATTACAGAAGGACAGGTGGATCCATTGCCGGATACAAATCAGCTGTTTGCCAGACTAAATAAAGCTAAATATTTCTCAAAAGTGGATCTGAGTAAAGGATACTATCAGATTCCAGTAAAGCCTGAGGTTAGACCCTACCTAGCTTTTAGTACCTCAGAAGGACACTATGAGTTTAATAGATTGCCATTTGGATTGAAGAATGCGCCTAGTGTCTTCTCTAGAATGATGAGAAAATTATTGGACCCTCTGAATAATCCATGTATAACAAATTTCATGGATGATATCCTGATAGCAACAGAAACATTTGAGGAACACATTGACTCTCTGAACATGCTGTTTAATCGACTTAGGGAGGCAAATTTAACAGCCCGACCAACCAAATGTTGCGTTGGATGTAAAGAATTGGAATTTTTGGGACACACAGTTTATCAGGGAAACATGACCCCTGACCCAAAGAATTTAGAGAAACTACAGAAAGCCCCGAGACCACAAACCAAGAAGGACGTGAGATCCTTTGTCTCATTATGTGGTTTCTACCAGAAGTATATCAGGAACTTTAATTCCATATGTGCACCGTTAACTGATTTGACACGTAAAGGACATCCAGATCGCATTACATGGACCCCACAATGTGAAATGGCTTACCAAGAATTGAAGGAAAAGCTCACAAGTAAACCTATTTTGAAATTACCTGACTTAAGTCAAGAATTCATAGTAAGGACGGATGCAAGTAATATTGGGTTAGGTGCAACTCTACTACAGAAATCAGATGCATTGGATGGGGAATTAAGCCCAGTGGCATATGCTAGCAGAAAATTGAATAAAGCCGAAATCAATTACTCAACTAGCGAAAAAGAATGTCTTGCAGTAATATGGGCAATAAAGAAATTCAATATTTATCTGTATGGGAAGGCCTTTAAGTTGCAAACAGACCACAAACCTTTATCGTTTCTAGCACAGGCTAGGCATGAGAACTCCAGGTTACTCCGATGGTCTTTACTTTTGGCTCCATATAATTTTAGCATTGAGTATATATCTGGAAAAACAAATTTGGGAGCGGATTTTTTAAGCCGCCATCCGTGTGATGAGAATCACCGTAAACCCCAGAACTAATAATAAATTTCTCTATGTGTATATAGAATAAAGGACTGACATATAATGTCTGTTTTAAGAGGGGAGATGTCGTGGAATATTCTAATCCACATATATAAATTATCAAGTAAATAAAAAGCCTAATAAATACATATAATAAATAAAGGAAGAAGAATGGTAAAGAACAGTGCTGTCACAATGACAGTACTCGAAATCCCCCTTCTTTTCTACTTCGTCGGCAAATTGTAACGTTTCACGTTGATATTAAAGGCCTTCTGCAACATACACGCGTTTCCCAAACACACAATAAAATGTGCTGCCTTTCTAAGAAAAACCTTGAAATATGCAAGTTGACCTAAATTTTAAATTCCATTCATGTCTTTTTCTACACTATGTTACCAAAAACAAAAGACAGATGGACTAAAGGATAGCGAGAAGGGAGAGGCAGAAAGCCGAACACTAAACACGCGTCGCGCGATACACAAATGCTGCCATCACGCGTGTAAGACTACATGCACTAACTTTTTTTCAGACGGACAGTGATAAATCCACTACCCTTCCCAGAGTTAGGTTTTAACATCTGAAAAACGCTTGTTGGGGAAACCTGACATTCTACTGTTTTATGTCCGAAATCCTGACATTAGTCTGACAGTACAGCAGGACAGGTGGCGGTTCTCACATAAAAAAATAAAACAACTACACGACTATCCTAGAAATTGCATATTTTGAACGCAGCCACTTAGCTCTTTTAAATTTGGATATTTGGGTTCCTTAGGGTTTGCTGACAAAGAATATGTACAACGTTATGCAAATAGTCTAGGAATTAACAAGTTATAGCCAAAATAAAATGATAGTGCTGTCAGACAACACCCAAAATCAGAATCGCTCAGTGGTAGATTTTTTTTCACCACCATTGTACGGGAAATGGGCCACAAGTTACATTTGAACTGATTGGCTGGAATGATATGTAAGGCTAAACACGATTAGTCGGACTATAAATACTATATTTGGTTGTTAGGGGAGACGTAGGAAGTTAAAATTTTTTCAAACCCTTGTCGAAACGTGGCTCGATTGGCCAGACTCGCTGATATACTCACTTAGAAGCGTTAGTTCGAGACCACTAGTGCAAATAAGCTTGATAAAGCAACAGTGCGTTGAAGCCAGCTCATATTTGTGTTAAATAAAAGCCTGGAACATAAGCAGATGGGAATTTGTGCCAGTAATTGTGCCAGAATTCATTGCTAATCAACGTATCTGTGTTTGTTTCCATGAATTGTGGTAAGCTTGAAACATTCAGTATCTTTTAATGAAAATTGAATGTGAATTGTTAATTTATGCCTGTATATATGTGTAGTTCAGTAGCAAACCTGATGTAAAGCCTATAATGCTCCAGCCTGAACAGAAGGTGTCGGAGGAAAGTAAAACTGCATGGAATGGCCAAACAGTACACTGACACCTAGATTATTGATTAGACAGAAATAATGCTGGAAGTGCAGAGGCGTGGTAACCATTAAGGAGGTTAATACTGGTATAAAGTATTTCAGATGAAGCTGACAGTTGGCCTAACGCTCTGAACTCAATGTTTGTGATGTATTGTGCTCAGTGTAAAAAGAGAGTATAAATTAGTTATGAAGTAGAAGGTACATCCTTCTTGTTTTCAGGGACCGTGGTCTTGATGGTATTGAGCAGCACCTGGTCAGAGCTTTGCTGAATCCAGAGTCGGACAGCATACTCCTTGGTCCATTTAGCTATCAGTGAGGTGTCTCCAGAGCACAGGGGAGAAATCGAGCAGAGGAGTCTTTTCCTGCCGCCATCACGCAAGATAAGCTGATGTGGCCAGCTGAGCTCAAAATTATGTACCCCCATCTTAAAATAACAGTGTAACATAAACTTAAGAGGGGAAGTAAATTGTTTTAATAACAGGAACTGAGAACATCTCCAATACTAGTTCCCCATAAAAACAAACTATTGAAGTCATGATGACAAATACCAACAGAGCTTGAATAAAACAAAACCAGTATTACCTCATATTACTACTACACAACTGACACACATAGGATACCTTTAATAATATATGTCACTACTATATTCATATTGATAAATTCTGTACATATAACTTGTAATTTAAATTGATTGTGATTCCTGGTTCCCTTTGTAGTTGAATCAGGACACATATTCATTCATGCCAGCAATGAATACATATTGTTATTTGAAAAGTTATCAGTGACTCCTTTAAGATATCCTTGTAGAGTGTTTTATGTATGTGAGTGTCACAGTGTTGTCAAGTGTGGTGGAATAAATTAAATTGTTTATCCGTCTGTTGTTGTTATGACTTACACTTCATCATACACATACCCTAGACATACAACGTAGTCATCACACTATTCCAAAATAATTCTGACTGAGATATATATATATGTGGCAGCAAGTAAGGTTATCTATAATACACTACTCTTATTAGATATAGATACCTTCACAGCTGATCTCAGTCAGTACACTAAGTCCCCTATAAATATTTATAACATCCCACTTCACCACAATATATATATATATATATATATATATATATATATATATATATATATATATATATATACATATATATATATATATATATATATATATATATATATATATATATATATATATATATTAATACTAGCAATAACCCGTCAAACTTGACAGGTTTTTAATTATAGTGTGCTGTTTCCGTGCCCAGGTGAGCAGATAGAAGAACATTCTTAGAGTGTTTTTGGTTTCTTTCCATTATCCAGTGTAATCAAACTGTTCGTGAACACCGTCATTTGAACACTTTTCTTTGTTGATTGTAACTATTTTCAGGAGAGTATTTATAATGGAAACAATACCATTTTTTTAACACGTAGCATTCCTCAGCTGTGACCAACGTACACACGGCAAGAATTATGTTATTTTAGATTCAATTTAAAAGTTTTTTGATGACAACATTTCGTGTGAAAGTGTGTGGATTGTTTTCAAAGAGTGTTCCCTGATTATAAGTGGTTTTAACAAAAACTTTCAAGTTTTCATGATTTGTACATTGGGTTAGGGCTCATGCACACCAATTTTTACGCACTTTTTCTTTGTCTAGCACTACTAATTTCGTGAAAGTATTAAAAAAAAAATGAAGTAAAACCAAAGTATTTGTTTTATATAACAACCACGCTGCGCAAGTTGCACACCGTGCATTGCGCACTTTTTGTTCTAATGCGAGATACTATTTTGAGTGTGACGGACCAACGAAACATACATCAGTAATTATGTTAGTTATATATATATATATATATACAGGGTGTTTCACAGGGTGTAAATATATACACACAGAGTGTTTAAAAAAGAATATCAGTATTTTAGATGCATATAACTTTGGTTATTGAACACTTAAAAATATACAGTTTGCACCCAAAAAAAAAATCTGGATGGCTGGCGGTATAGAGCAAGGTCATCTGCTCCAGCGCGTCCTATCCATCGATGTGGGAGAACCTCAGAGACTTCGGGACTTTGTTATGAAAATACAGCATTGCTCCATCTTGCTGGAAAACATAGTTTTTAGATTCCTCATTTAACTGAAGGAACAGCCAGTTTTCTAGCATGTCCAGATATGACATTCCGATAACTGTCCTCTCAGCAAAAAAGAATGGCCAATACACATTTGTGCAAGAAATGGCACAGAACACATATACCTTTGTAAATACCGTTGGTGCTCAATGTTTTTGTGTGGGTTTTCTGTGCCCCATAATCGTAGATTGTGACGATTCACTTTACCACTTTAGTGAAAAGTTGCTTCATCAGAACAAATTTGGTGGAGTAAAAATGCTTCATCTTCCTCTAACATTTCTGTGCAGAAGTTGTATCTTTTCTCCTTGTCTGCAGGATGAAGAGCTTGCAGTGACTGCAACTTATGGCTTTTCATTATCAATCGCTTTCACAAAACGTGCCACACTGTTGTGTTAGGAATTTGTAATTCATGACTAGCTCGCATTGTTGACTTTCACGGGCTCCGAAGGAAGCTTCTCTAACTCTCTGCACATTTTCTTGTGCAGGTGTGAAAAAAAATCAAAAAAGGTGATTCGTGTTACGAGGACAAAAGACAAAGAAAATAGCCAACGATACGGCCACAAGGCCTTCATCAGAGAAAGTAAAGGCTAGATACAAGAACCTAAATAAATATAAAAATTAAGCCTAGGTACTTCCCTAAAGGCATCGAAGTCCTAACACTTTTGCTGCCAGTGAACGGACAAGCGTGCCTGGAAAAGGAAATGACTGCCACCACCGGATAAACACAATACATACTAAGAAACTAAACTGAACAATTAACTACCCAAACGTAATATTAGTGGGGACTGGAAATAGAAGAGGACAGTGAGTTGGAGATAAATAAATATGAAATATAAAAAAAAGAGAAAAAATAATTGAACATTAAAAAAAAATATCGTCTGTGCTTATACGGTAGAAACCTTAAAAATTGTGATGTTTGTGGTGGATGTGTATAAATAACACTTTTTATGTTACATATTTGTTGATTCATTCATAACCCTCCACTCCCAAAGGAGCATAGGCCTTCAACAAACACATGCTAAGTCCTCCTGTCACGTGCCATCATCTCAAGTTCCTTCCATGTTCTCCTCATCATTTTCACCTCTGTCTCCAACTCTCTTCTCCATGTACTTCTTGGTCTACCTCTGCCTCTCTTGCCCTGGGGGTTCCAGAACAAGGACTGCCTTGTAATGCTATCAACAGGTTTCCTCAGTGTGTGTCCTATCCATCGCCATCGTCTTCTTCTCATCTCTTGCTCCACTGGCACTTGTCTAGTTCTTGTCATCAGTTCCACGTTGGTAACCTTGTCATACCATTTTAATCCCTCTATTCTACGCAAGCACCCATTTATGAAAGTCTGTAGCTTTTTGGTTGTTGTCTTTGTTGTTCTCCATGTCTCCGAACCATACAATAGGACTGACTTCACATTTGAGTTGAAGATTCTTATTTTCGTGTTGGATCCTATTTCTCTTGATCTCCATATATTTCCCAATGCAATGAAAGCTCCTCTTGCCTTTTGTATTCTTATTTTGATATCGCTGTCTGTCCCTCCAACTTTGTCTATATTACTGCCAAGATATGTGTACGATTCTACATCTTGTATTGGTGTTTCTTCAAGTTCAACCCTGTTATCATTACCTGCATTTATTCTCATTATTTTTGTCTTTTCCCTGTGTATTTTCAGACCCAATTGCTGTGACCTCTCATCGAGTGTTTTCAATTTGTCCTGCATCTGATTACGGTTATGGGACAGAAGAGCCAAGTCATCAGCAAAATCCAGATCATCCAACTGCTTAGTCAGAGTCCACTGGATTCCATTTCTGTTGTGTGTTGTCGATGATCTCATAACCCAATCTATTGCCAGCAAGAAAAGAAATGGAGACAAGAGGCATCCCTGTCGCACTCCTGTTCTTATCCCAAACGGTTCTGTAAGCTGTCCTTCATGAAGAACTCTGCATGTCATGTCTTCATATGTTTTCTTTATTAAATTAATGATCTTCAGGGGAACTCCATAATGCCTCATCAATTTCCAAAGTGATTCTCTGTCTACACTGTCAAATGCTTTTTCGTAGTCCACAAATCCGATGTATAGTGGTGAATTCCATTCCAGACTTTGTTCAACTATTATTCTCAAAGTGGCTATCTGGTCTGTACATGATCTGTTTTGTCGAAAACCTGCTTGTTCATCTCTCAGTTTCTTGTCTATGGACTCTTTTAATCTCTCAAGGATAATCCTGTTTAATACTTTTCCTGGCATTGATAGTGACATTATTCCTCTATAATTTGTGCACTCTTGTAAATTTCCCTTCTTAGGCAACTTAACCAGATATCCTTCCTTCCATTCTGCTGGTATCTCTTCCTTTTCCCAGACTTTACCAAGTAATTTATATAACATCTCTGTAGCCGTGTCGATATCTTCTTTGATGGCCTCTGCTGGAATGCCATCAGGTCCAGACGCTTTTCCATCTCTTAGAAGCTTTATGGCTTTCTTTATTTCTTCCTTCGTTGGTCTTTCACCATTAATTTGTAGCTCTTCTTCTGCTGGCTGGATGTCCGGCGGGTTTTGTGGAGCTGGTCTATTGAGAAGGTCCCCAAAATATTCTGTCCACCTCTTCATTTGCTCTTGTATATTGCTGAGCAGTTTCCCATTCTTGTCTTTTATGAGGCAACTTGTTTGCTTGTATTTCCCTGTTAGCTTCTTTGTGCTGCTATACAGTTCTCTCATATTTCCTTTGGCTGCAGCATCTTCTGCCTCTCTTGCCAACTCCTCAATATACTTCCTCTTGTCTCTTTTGATACTTCTTTTTACTTCTTTGTTTGCTTCTGTGTACACTTCTTGAGCCTTGGCTTTGGAACTTCTGGTTTTGTTTGTGTTTAACTCTGCTTTCTTGTTTTTTCTGTCTTTTATCTTATTGATGGTTTCTGTTGTTATCCATGCTTTTTGTTGTCTTTCCTTTTTCCCAAGTATTTCTTCACATGTCTCCTTCCATACAGTTTTGACCTGCTGCCAATAGTCTTCTGTATTCTCTACATCTTCCAGCTGTTGGAGCACTTGGAATTTGTTGGATACTGTGACCGCAAATTTGTCTCTTGTTTCTTGATTTCTTAGATGTCCTACATTAAACTGTTGTCTATAATTTTGCATTGTTGCATATCTCTTGAGTTTCATTTTTACTTTGGCTATCAGAAGATGGTGATCTGATGCCACATCTGCTCCTCTATATACCTTTACATCCTGCAATGATGATCTAAACTTCTTGTTTATGCATATATGATCAATCTGATTTTCTGTTCTATGGTCTGGTGATATCCATGTTGCCTTGTGTATTCTCTTATGTGGAAACATGCTTCCTCCTATAGCCAGTTGATTTGAAGCACTGAAGTTTGCGAATAGTTCTCCATTTTCATTCATTACTCCTAGCCCATGTTTTCCCATGACTTCTTCAAATCCGGTGTTGACTGTACCTATCTTTGCATTCATGTCACCCATCAAAATTGTGATGTCTCTTCTTTTTACTTTATCCATAATTTCCTGTAGTTTAGTATAAAATGCTTCTTTCACAGACTCTTCTTTGTCATTAGTTGGTGCATAACATTGGATGACATTTACATGAATTTTCTTTTTTGCTGTTTTGAAAGTAGCTGTTATTATTCTGGGTCCAACAGCTTCCCATTCAATGAGTGCTTTCTGTGCTTCTTTAGATAACATAAGAGCTACCCCTTCACTGTGGTGTGAACTTTCGTCTTCATGTCCTGAGGACAGCACCAATTCACCTGTGATGAGTTTCTTCCTGTCTACCCCCTTCCACTTTGTTTCACACATTCCCAGAACCTCGATTTTGTATTCCCTCATTTCTGCTGCTACTTGCGCCACTTTCCCTTGTTCGTTTAATGTCCGAACATTCCAGGTGCCAAATCTGGAAGTTCTCCTAGAAGAAAGAAGGTTAGTCAGCAACACAGACTCCTTTCGGCTTTCTCTGTGTTGCGTCATACGCCTCCCCGCGAGAGGACCTTCCCCTGTCTTGGATGGCTGTTTTATTTTCTTTATTTGACTTGTCCATATTTGTTGAAGTTTTTTGTGGTTTAAATTTTTTACAGGATGGGGTAACCGGCCCCATGCCCAACCCTCCTTAGTCGCTTTCTACGACATGCTTGGCAGGGGACAGTGTTACTATTCTTTGCTCCCCTTTCGGGTCCCGGTAACACACGGGTGATATTTGTTGATAGTGGTAACATATTGAGCACAGGTTACATTTATGTTAAAAAGTTATAAAGCATTACTGAGTAAATTGTCCCCAGCAGGATATACAGATGTGGAACTGATCCTCATACTCTCTCCCCCTGCAGAAACATGACCATCTTCCTCACCTTCAATTTCTATCTTCACTGTGTGTCCCTGAAATCAAAATATTGAACATATTCAAGTTTGAAACAAACCACTTCAATCTTAAACATAGCCCCAGTCTGACAACTACATGATACATTTTTATGTATCTAAATTACTTTCTTTTCTCAACTGTTTATGCCTCTGTCCCTGATGAAGATGTTATATTACATTTACATATACTACACTGTTACGGAAAAAAAACACAAAGAACCTAGCAGTAAGTAATAAAATGTTAAAATGGACAATATTTTAACAGATTTCTCAGTTTAACTCACTTTGGCTGTATAAAAATTTGTTATCAAGAATTAAAAAGAATACTCACTTTAAAATCTGTACTGATGTCCTGTTTTATTTTCTGATCCAGGAATGGGATCTTCTGTTCCATATTTTTTATGCAATCTGAAAAGAAAAATGAAATATAGGTAACAAAATCTTAGACAATTTGTTACATCCATACATGCCACATCTCAGAAATCAAAAACCTGTTTTAAAAAATCCAACACTCTGTACAAAGACCCACAAAACATGTACAAAGACTGGAAAAAACATATCAAAAGAGTTAATTCATGTAAAAGTATTGTCAATTACAGATGGCTGCATTATAAATGAGGCATGGGAACTTTGCCTTTTAAAGCAGGTCTTCACTTATGTTAAAACCCAAACAATAAATATCTGAGTTTATTTTACACTGTAAAAATAATGTGATGGTGTCATCATCTAGTCTATTTCTGTGTTTAATTATCACTAACAGACTGGGAAA
The DNA here is from genome assembly GCA_024509875.1 of Oreohelix idahoensis. NCBI lineage: Eukaryota > Metazoa > Mollusca > Gastropoda > Stylommatophora > Oreohelicidae > Oreohelix > Oreohelix idahoensis. The sequence goes on along the minus strand of JAMPIV010016048.1, from coordinate 233,322 downwards.
TCCTGTGTTCAATAGGACCTTATAAAGAACTCTGAAACACAGTAATAAGGAGAATGGGTTAGAAAACCTGTACAGAAATTATGTACAGAGTGTACACATCTGAAAACGCAAACACCTTGTACAGATTATGGGTAAATCATAGCATGTGGCATGTACGTACATCTGAGATATTGATATCACAAGAAATTTTTTTATATAATGGTGAAAAACATATGACAACCTGAAAATATAAGGAAGAGTGATAAATGTTAAATGGTGATATGTACAATGTCACATTCAACAGTCTTTGTTATATTGATTTCCTTCTGAATGATTTAGAGCTGTCAAGTGCATGAAAAATGTGTATACAATCATTTTTTTTAAATTGTAACTTCTTCCTATAATCTATCTTTACTTGTGCTTTATACACTACACTTAGGCATTTGAGACAGTAAAACATGAGAAAATTTTAAAATATGCTAGAAAGCATCAACACCGATGGTAAGGACCTGAGAATTATAAACAACATGTACTGGCAACAAACATCAGCTATGACAATAACCAGCCACATAGGAACATTTTCGCAGATTAAAAAAGGGTATTATGCATGTTTGATGATAGTATGTCTGTGATGGCACTTTAAACAGTTTGTGCCATATTGATTTATTTGAGTGATTCAGAGATTTTCAAATGTATACTATGTATGTAAGATGATGTTAACTTTTACCATTTAAAAACATTTCACAAGATTTATTAGCCCTTTTTCCATGTTTGTGGTTAGTGCACAGGCTTCCTACTTGGTGGTCCATGGTTTGATCCCCAGTTGAGGTGAGATTTTTTTAGGCCACAAACGGATCCGCTGTCGACCCAACCTCATGAATTGGGTACAAAAGCAACTCTAGTAAGATTAAGGCACCCGACATCATGCTGGCCACATCCCCGCTAGCCTGTCGATCATCAAGACAATATGGGCCTAACATTGTTCCTAGTATGCCTCAATGGGTGTGTAATGGTTTCCTTTACCTTTTACTGCCTGTTTTTAAAACTTCACCTGAAGAGACATTCTGCACCAATTTTTGATGCCTGTTTCTGCAGATAAATGTTTTGAAGAAAACAAATTACATCCTTGAACTGACTGTGATAACAATATGTAGATAACTTTCAAACTAAATGTGCACTGATATTCTGAAAATTGTATTGCAATTATACAAGTGTAAGTTCACAATTTTATTTATTTTTTTCAGTCAGGCCTACACTTCACAAGACTTGATAGATAGGGCCTACTTTTTCACACCAAATAACATTTTATAGTATTGTACAAGATTCCTCGGCCAATTTCTCACATTTTTATGTATAACATATGCACTTACTAAAATAATGTAGTTGTTAAGGTTTTGCCTTCTAAGGGCGAGACATGTTACTTTCAACCTAGAATAAAGTCAGTTGGTTATATCTGAGAGCAATTCGCCATTCAAAAATAAGTGAACTCTGTTAACTGAAGCGCTGTGTTGATGAAATATAAACCCAGAAAATGACTACTAGCATCCATCAGCTAGGGAGCCGCGGTAGCATAGTGGTTAGTGCACTGGCTTCCTAGCTCAGTGGTCTATGGTTCGATCCCCAGAGGAGGTGGGATATTTTTAGGCCGCAAACGGCTCCTGGGTTGACCCAGCCCCAAATGGGTACCAGAGCAACTCTGGGAAGGTTAAAGCGGCCAGCGTGATGCTGACCACATCACCCATAGTGTGCCGACGGTCAAGAAAATAAGGGCCTAACACCATATTCCCAATATGCCTCATGGGCGTGTAACGGGATCCTATATCCTATACCTATATCCATCAGGTAGCTGAAATAGCCTCAAAAAGGACTGCTAGCCCGACTAAGGTTGATAGACACTAAGTCTATAAAAGGACTAACACCATCTAGCATGATAAAGCCCTGAAAAGAACTGCCAGCTACGCCAATGCTGCCCGCAGCTCCTCAGTGTTCAGCGAACTGGTTTAATATGAGAAGCAACAACGATTTCAAATAAGAGAAGAAACAACGGTTTAAAATTTATTAAAACCGTAGGATATCAATTTTGGTAAATGGGTCAAATAAAAAATACACAATTGCATAGGATAGAAAGAGTGAACCTGTCGTCATCACTGTTTCGAGATTTGCCAACAAATAATAACGCCCGTCAAACACCGAAGTGTGAAAATAAAATTACAAATTCAACATGGAGGACTCCAGTAATACTGTCTTTTAACCACGAGATTGATTAATAGCATCGAGCGATATAAATTGTCAACCGTCATGGTCACCTACGCTAGCGAGCACACTACATGAAGATGACAAAGGTATATATTCCTCGTATCTGTTTATAAATATTGACAATGTTGATAACTTACACAAGGATTCTTGAGGCATGCGCTAAACTATTGTAGTTGCCAGCAAGGTTGCCACTCAAGTTCTAGAGATAAACCCATAATTTCTTCTTAAAAAAACCCAGAAATACCCAGATTATTTTATGCCTCAAATACAGGGGATAGACGATGCTTACACAATCTTTTAGCGCAACTTTAGCACAAATAAGCTGTATAATACTAATTTTTATCTATTTCTTCAATTTTACTTTATTTTTTAATTACGAAAAATTCACAATTATATAAAAATGATTTTATTAACACCCCAATATATGAACTCTTGAAAATAAAATATTTTAACAGTAACATACTTACAGTAGTTACATTAACAAAATGGTCCTCAAATCAAATATAAAATTTTAGTTGTAATTTGTTACTATTGAAAATTGTCACTTGTCAGCGACTCGGCATCCATTTCGACAACTTATCCTTCGTCAAGATTAAATGCATGAATTGACAACATGGAATCTTGATTGTGGAGTTCCGAAATCTTTGCATATCTCTGCCGACAACATCCTACACGCACATCTTCAACCACGCTTTTACTAGGATTAAACTTATGACAAACTCCATCTTTGGCAACTGCTTGCTTAGCTAGTATTCCATTGGAAACTGTTTCACACAAAGGTTTGTTGGTTTGTTTAGTTTCAACTAAGTTAACCTTCGAAAACACTCTTTTGACGCATGCTGAGGAGTGAGGTGGCGTGTGTGTCGTCATGCTGCTACAACTACCTAGCGAACCTTCATCATCGCTCATTTTATAATTTTATAATAACAAAAAAACAAAAAAATGTATATGCTGTTTATCTGCGTAAGTCTAAAATTTAAAAAGAATACTTTAAAAGACATAGCAAAAATGACTGAGTATTGTAGATGAGAGCCATTAACAGAATAAAAGGAAATAGATTGTTAATGTAAACGAGTAAAAAAAAAAACAACGTCATTGATGTGGTTAAAAAAAAAATTAAATTTAAGTGGAATAAAAATATATAGCACATAATTTTTTACATTTAATTGTAATATAAATATAATGTAAAATGATCACTGTGCAGAATATATATATATATATATATATATATATATATATATATATATATATATATATATATATATATATATATATATATATATATATATATATATATATATATATATATATATATACATTGTTAATGCCAATTCTCAAATATACCCAGATTAATGCAGATTTGGAAAATAAATACCCAGATACCCAGACGGAAGCCATAAAACCCAGATCTAGTAAATAATACCCAGCTGTGGCAACACTGATTGTGGTAGCATAGTGGTTAGTGCACTGGCTTCCTACCTCAGTGGTCTGTGGTTCGATCCCAAGATCGGGTGGGATTTTTTTAGGCCGCAAACGGCTCCTGGGTCGACCCAGCCCCAACTGGGTACAAGAGCAACTCTGGGAAGGTTAAGGCGGCTGGCATGATGCTGACCACAGGACCCCCTAGTGTGCCGATGGTCAAGAAAATATAAGCCATATTCCCAATACTCCTCAATGGGCGTGTAACGGCCTCATTTACAGTGCCTTAAAAATGAAAGTTGATTTTTTTTAAATCACAGTATCCCGTTCAACCCTTGGTGGGTTATAATTATGACATATAGTGTAATAAATTTCAGATAATAAAATCAGATCTCTGACATCCAAATATAGTATATTCCTCAGCCCTCTACTCAGTCCAAATATACAAAACCAAAATTGTGTCAATCAATTTGTGTGTAAAAAAAATAAATGAATAAATAAATAAAAATAAATAAATAAAAGTTAAACAAAATTAAAAAAACAGAAGACGAGAAAAGAAAAAAAAATTTTAAAAATTACAAATCTAAAAATTAATAAAGAAATAAAAACCAAAAAACAAACTAATACAAACAAGAAAAAAAACAATTAAAAAAAAACAAACAAGCAAAGAGTAAATTCTCTCACCCCTGCTGTTAACACAGTTTTAGACGATGAGACAGCGTGGAGGTGTCCGAGATTACATCAAATCCACCAGCTATCAGCCATCATCCAACGTGAATAGTCTATCAGATTTCCCCTTACCTCTTTCCATGAAATAAACACACAATATAAAATTAAAAAAACAAAACAAAAATAATTAAAAGAAACAAACAAACAAACTAAAATTAAGTTTTCGAATCACTAAGTCTGGGAAATTCCTCTTATGACGCATGATCTGATTCCTTATGACTCCAATCTTCGTATTTAAAATGCAGGTTTATTTTTTGTAAGTTTCAAATTTCCCAACTTTGATCTGTCCTGGTCCTTTAGGATTCCAGTCTTTGTATTTAAAATATACGGGTTTACTTGTAAGTTTAAAGTTGCCCAAATACTTTGATCTGTCACTCAAAATTTTGGAATCCTTAGTACGATCCTTCTCTTTCTGGCTCTAGTGAGTTGCTAATTTGACGTGGCGATGCTTACTGATCTGTGACTCCAATTTCGCTAGATTATAACTCTCATTTCTCAGTTCAAATCACAGATTGTGGTTCCGACAAAATTGCCAATGAGAACTTTTGTGTATTCCGGCTCTCACTTTACACCAATCCAATCTCTTTTGCAATACATGGGTAAGAGTGTTTAAATAATAATAGCCCCGCGTGTTTAAAATATTACATTTTAAAATTCCATCGCTTGACCTCTTTCTGATATGCCGTAAAACCTCCGCTTGCATCTTTTTGCAAAACTCATAAAACACATCTGTGAACCCATCCCTCAAAGATTACTTGGCTCATAATATCTCGTGAGACGTATTTTATCTGTATTAATTACACAGAAAATGTATGGGCTAAAGAGATAAGTCGATTATCAACCACGTACTCAAATCGTTCACGAGACAGATAATTGCTTATACAGCTCGGTACACAAACATTACTCGATGACACACCTGGCCGTCTATTGCTCTTTCTGCCCAAGGGGTCGGAATGGGCGGTGATAACCTCGAATTCCATGTGGTCACTCGGTTTGGGACGTAAATAAGTTATGACAAAGTCGCTATTACTCTTCACGGTTACTTTCTGCATTTAAGTGGCTAGACCATTTAAGCGATTACAATTAATCTTCAGGATAGTCAATTCAGCCGTGACATAACATTACTGCAGTGTGAATAGAGGTTAACAGGTTAACAACTCTAAGAGGCGCGACTATGAGGTGAGAATAATGAAGAAATGAAGTGATACTGTCGGAGTGAATGACACTTATGAAAAGTGCACCCTAATAATAGGACGATGAAGGAGAGAGAAAGGCGCAAAAGTCCATGCACAAAAAAGAGTTTTGTGACACTATCCTATCGGCTGTTTTCCACCTGGTCGGGTTCCATTCTAATCCTCGTCCTTCAGAGATTGTCTAATGTTGTCGTCCCAGTTGGCTCTGCGTCGTCATTGAGGCATGTATACTTGGCTCTTAGTCTCCCATACCTACCATGGCAGCCGATCGTCTCACATTCTGGAGACACGACCAAACCATCTTAGTTGGGAATGTTCTTCTTGGGTCTGCAGAGGTTGGGTTTTTCAGATCATGACGTATTGTCTGGTGGTTGACCATGTCTCTTCTTTTTACTTCAACCACCTTCCACAGATATCTCATTTCTGAGGTTCGGATCTGAATTTTGAGGGTTGTAGTCATTGTCCATGACCTTGTAACAACGCTCTTGTTGTTTGTATATAAATTTGTCAATTTTACAAAGTTCAGATCAGATCGGATTGCACCGTATTAACACCAAGCACACGTTATGTGTCCACAATACACTGAGTTTTTCGTTGTATTGGTAACATGACGGCGGCTCTACAGGTAACACGCGGTGTATTATATGCGGTGTCGGGAGCAGTTAGATTTCAGTTGCCAGCTCGCAATGGCTTCACTCTTCGTCGGCTTTGCTCAGGTGTGTCAGTGGTGTGCTACGGAACAAGCGCAATAATTTGTCTTCACCTCGTTACTTTCACAATTGCCTCCGGCAAAACTGTGGATTTTAAAGCTGCATCCAAGGTGGAATGGTTTCATTTTCTACACAAGACAACAGGAGGCTGAGACATTTGGGAGTCATGACCAGGTGAGCCACCCCCTCCCCCCTTTTTTAGATTTTAAAGGAGAATAAAGGGAAGAAACACTTGATCGACGGGGGGGGGGAACTTCTCTGATGATCAGATTACCCCCTGTTGTATTGCTTCGTATACAGTTTACTATCATAATTGCATGGTCAGACCAGTGACAATTCTGAAAAGACCTATGGACTTCTGGAAAGACAGATGACACTGGGAAAGACTAGAAACCGGCTGAACGGGTTTGCATCCCGTAAGCTTTAAACAACCGCCATAAAATCCAAGTACGATAGACGCCTCTAGGATTCACCGAAAGGGGGTATAATGATGAATCCATCAGGCGCCTTAATGAATTGACCAGACCCATTACACAGACTTCGAGCTCTGAACAACGGCTGGAATTTCCATGTGCCTTTGGTAGGAAATTCTCTACTCAGAGAGGAATGAAAATCCACAGAATGAAAAAGGGGTGTGGGAGTTCATCAGGGGGAAATCAACAGCACTCTGTCTTGATGGGTAAGACGTTAGAAGAACTTAGACAGGAGTCAATCCACAGTGCTGAGTACATTCAAGTAGATCTGCCTGATGATGATCTCACACACTTCTTGGACGGGAGAGAGATGCAATCAAGTTTCCCCCTGCCAGTGCAAAAGGGCTTTGGGAACAGCTGGACGAAGCCTTGTCAAAAGAGTTTGATAACAACCTGAAGCAGATAACTTTGGAGAAGAAGCTGGAAATATTCAGTGACATAATATATCTTCACTGTCACAAAGTGTTCGGAGTCAGGGAGGCAAGGGAAAGTAACCCACTACAAAAAAAGTAGAAGACAAATTAAAATTGAAGAAATCAGGAAACAGAAGAAGCATGCCCGAAAACTATTGAAGAACGCAGTGGCCACGGAGAAGGAAGTGTCACGACAGGCTTTAGAGCACCTGAACGGGCCAACTTAATGCCTTTTGTAGAGCAGGAAGGTTGTGCAGGAAGAGAAGGAAGACGCAGAGGGATAGGGAAAGATTCTTCAGGGAGCCCTTCAAATGCGCCAAAGAACTGGTTGAGCAGCCACGGTCGGGAACACTAAACATTAGGAAAGAAGACCTGGAAGAACACCTTAGAATGACCGATTCAGATGGTCGCAAAGATTAGCCGCTCAGCCGCAAAGCCTTAAATGGCATAGTAAGCCAGGAGTTGAATTTAAAACCAAGCCCCCAACGATGCACGAAGTAGAAAGCATTATCCAGAAAGCTCGGTGCAAGTCAGCTCCAGGTCCTAATGGTGTTCCATATGTTGAGTATAAGAGATGCCCTGAGGTGCTCACACGACTGCCACATTTACTGAAGAATGCTTGGAAAACCCAGCTTGTAAGCAAGGAATGGAGAAAGGCAAACGGAGTCTACATACCGAAGGAACAAAATTCCACAGACATCAGTCAGTTCAGGCCAATCTCACTACTTAATGTGGAAGTGAAGATATTCTTCTCAGTGATGGCTAAAAGGCTCATAAACATACCTCCAGCAAAATGGGTACATTGACACTACTGTGACAGTATTACCTCCCCTGCTTTGCAGTAGTGGTCCAACACTGGCCAAAACTCAAGAGTATCTAATAGTGGCTTCAACTGAGTCTATCTTTACACAAGATTACTCTTGGCAGAGATGTAGATAGAAGGTTAGAAACGCTTCTATCACATTGGAGTTTTCACAAGATATTCACATAAGCGAAAACAATGCTGGCTGTTGCTGAGCACGTTAATTCTAGAATCTGCCGACAACTTTTGTAAAGAATTTAAGCAGTGTTTAATTTCAGATCGTTTAGCCCCCACCCCTTATTTACTCAGTGGAATTCTTATTATTCTGGTATAGCTCAGTTTTGAAAGTGTTTAGTAAATTGACTGAGACAAACACGGAGTACATTTAGAAATGTACATTGACATTCCTATTCAGAAAAGGAGGTATCCAATGTACAGCAGGATGTCTAGAGCATGCTGCAATGATCTGGGAAGCAATTCAAAAGGCAACGTCCGACAGAACGAACCTTCATGTAATATGGTTAGATCTAGCAAATGCTTATGGATCCATTCAACACCAGATGTTGTGCAGGCCCTAGAAATGCATCATGTTTCACAAGAGATTGCAGCAATGCAGAAGCTGTATTTCGCAGGGTTCTCTGTCAGATTTTCAACCAGAGAGTACACAATGAAGTGGATTGGCCTTGATGGGATATACCATCTCTCCGATACTATTCGTGTTGGCTATGCAGGTAATCCTCAATGCGGCTGAAGGAGTAGTAATAGGTCCAAAGCTCAGTGGAATGTGTCACATGCCACCGCTCAAAGCATTCATGGATGACACAACAATTCTGACATCAGATGAACACCAGGCCCGGAGCGTGTTAGCACGCCTGGATGAACTAGTCAGCTGGTGCAGAATGAGCTTCAAACCTAAGAAGTCGAGCAACCTATCAGTCAGGAAAGGGAAGATAATGCAGGTCATATTCCTGGTTTAGAACCAAAGAATCCCTGCTGTCATTGATGAACCTGTTAAAAGTTTTTGCAGGGTGTATGATGCCTCATTAAAAGACTCGAAGGCAGTGCAACAGACAATAGAAATGGCAGGCAGAGGGCTACAGATCATAGACCAAAGCAGACTCCTAGGGAAATTCTAACTGTGGTGCCTCCAATTCATGTTGATATCTAAGCTGCTGTGGCCACTGCTTATATATGAGATAAGCACAAGTACAGTGGAAGCTATAGAGCAGAAAGTTAACAAGTTCATGATGAAATGGCCAGGGGTACCACCAGGTCTGTCAGATGTAGCATTGTACTGCATAAAGTCAAAACTTCAGCTTCCCTTCAAGTCAGTTGTTGAAGTGTACAGAGTTGGAAAGGAAAAGCTTGCAATGATGCTACGCGAGTCAGCAGATGACGTGGTTAAGTCCATTCAGCCCACACTGAGAACGGGAAGGAAGTGGAGAGTGGAAGAAGCTGTTGATGCTGCCCAAGAGTCGCTCAAGCTGAGGGAGGTAATCGGATACACACAAACGAATAGACGCGGATTTGGTCATGGATACATCCGCTGGTGATTCAAGGCATCATGCAGGGAGCGCAGAGACATGGTAGTTCAGGAGATACGAGGGGCTGAGAATGATAAGAGGTTGCAAAAAAAAAGCAGTGCAGCAGGCCCAACAAGGCCAATGGACTACATGGGAAGGAGCCCTGCAGAGGTCCTTGACATGGAACGATATATGGCATATGGCACCTCTTAGGCTCAGCTTCGTTGTTAGATCAATGCATGGCCTGCTGCCGTCGGCCACAAACCTTGTAAGATGGGGAAAGTTGGATGATGAGCAGTGCCCCCTGTGCCATGGGAGGCAGACACTTGAACACGTGCTCTCAGCGTGTAAGGTGTCATTAGAGCAAGGGCGATACACTTGGCGCCACAACAAAGTGCTAAATGAGCTGGCTACGACAATTGACATGGCAAGGATGAAGGCGAATAGCAAAGCCAGGCTGAACACCGCAAATACAGTCTTTCTGAGGGCAGGAAAGTCAGCACACCCCAAACCAATTAAACCAGGTAGCAGTTTACCATCTCTTCTTGACTGTGCAAACGATTGGGAGATGGCGGTAGACCTACGTGGAGGAGGGGCATATCTAGAGAGTATCAGAAAATCGCGGAGACGGCCGGATATAGTGCTTTATTCTTCAGCATCGTTTCAGGTTATACTGATTGAACTGACCGTGCCATTTGAATCCAGATTGGACGAGCAATATTCGTTCAAAACGGCCAAGTATAATGATCTGGCCGCGGATCTGAGACACGATGGGTTCACTGCAAGGGTCATGGCTGTTGAGGTGAGCGCAAGAGCGCCCGGGGTTGCATCAGCATATGATTTATTGAAACTGTTGGTGCTGAGGGGACAGTCGAGAACAAGGGCACTAAAGAGGCTTAGTAAAACTGCCGAAAAGCCATCATGCTGGCTGTGGAACAACGCAATGGGCTATGGAACTCAGGACATGAAACTCTGCGGTACAGAAAACAAAAGGATTTTTTTCTAAGTCCACAATACGTAGAGTTTTTTTTTGTGTACTGGTGAAAGGGCTGTGACTGAGCGGCAACACGCGGTGTGTACTATAAGAGGTGTTAGGCACAGAATGTCAGTTGCTAGCGCGCAGTGGCTAACCTTCGGCTTCGCGCAGGTGTGTCAGTGTCTGTCCCTAGTTGTGTGCAACGGAACGAACGGGATAATTTGTCTTCGCTTTGTTACTTTCACTATTGCCTCCAGGCTGGCGGAGTTGTGAATTCAAAGTTGCTACCAGAGTGAAATGGGGTCATTTTTTCGATACAAGACAACAGGAGGCTGAAACACTTAGGAGTCATGACCCAAGTGGGCCCCCCTTAGAGTGTAAATGAGTATAATGAGCCGAAACACTTGTCGGACGGGGGACTGCTTCTGATGATCAGATTGCTTCCTGTTGTATCGCTCTGTAGAGTTTCCAATCATATATATATATATATATACATATACATATAAACATATATATATATATATATATATATATATATATATATATATATATATATATATATATATATATGTATATATGTATATATGTATATATGTATATGTATATGTATATATATATATATATATATATATATATATATATATATATATATATATGTATATGTATATATATATGTATATGTATATGTATATGTATATATATATGTATATATATATATATATAAAGATGCCTTCATGGAGACATTTAAAATCCTCCTGAAAATAGGCTGCCCTTCTAAAATGCTGGAAATGATAAAGTCATTCCATGATGGCATGAAGGGAACAGTCCAATATGCTGGAAGCACGTCACAGCCCTTTGATATACGAAGTGGCGTTAAACAAGGCTGTGTTCTGGCTCCGACCCTCTTCGGAATCTTCTTTGCCTTACTCTTGAAACATGCATTCAGAGATGCAACTGAAGGAATATGCCTTCACACTAGGTCAGATGGCCGTCTGTTTAATCTTTCAAGGCTGAAGGCAAAAACAAAAATCAGAAGGGTCACTATAAGAGACTTGTTGTTCGCTGATGATGCTGCAGTCGTCACTCAAAGCCAACAGGAGCTTCAGAGCTTGATGAATCGCTTCACTAAAGCATGCAAGGACTTTGGCCTCACAATAAGTCTAAAGAAAACGAATGTGCTGAGTCAGGATGTGGGTGCTGCACCAGTTATCACTATCGATAACTATGAATTGGCAGTGGTGCACCACTTCACATACCTAGGGTCTACCATCAATGACAAACTCTCACTGGATACAGAAATCGACAGCCGCATTGGCAAAGCTGCAGCTACCTTTGCCCGCCTCACATCGCGTGTTTGGGGAAACTCTAAACTCACAATGAAGACCAAAGCTGCGGTATATAATGCCTGCGTCACCAGCACACTCCTATATGGCAGCGAGACCTGGACGACCTATGCTAAGCAAGAAAGAAGGCTCAATACCTTCCATCTGCGGTGTCTACGCCGCATCCTCGGCATCTCGTGGAAAGATAAAGTGACAAATGTCGAGGTGTTGTCACGTGCTGGCCTTCAAAGTATGTATACGCTTCTTAGACAACGCAGACTTCGCTGGCTTGGCCATGTTCGCCGCATGGAAGATGGTCGCATCCCAAAAGATATCTTCTACGGACAATTAGCAGATGGCAAGAGAACAGTTGGGCGACCACAGCTGAGGTTCAAAGATGTGTGCAAGAGAGATATGAGGGCACTGGACATGGATCCAGCAACATGGGAGGATGAAGCTGCCGATCGCACTAAGTGGCGATGCTATTTACGGCGCCACCTCAGATTGGGCGAAGAGAGGCTCACACAAGAAGCAGAGGTGAGGAGAAAACGTCGAAAGGAGCACCAGGAAAATAAGCAGCTGAGGGCTGTCACCTCAGGGGCGCATTCCCATAGTCAGTTATGACTGAAGGGGCTATTATTATTATTATTATCATGGAGACATAATGCGGAAATGTTACTGTACGTTGCTTTTGCATTTTAATACACTTAACTCTTGCTGAGTACTGCAGCTGTTGTTTTGTCAAGTCTTTTGTGATGAGGCCACATCTCTAGAGGTTTCTGGAGGAACTTTACTCCTAATGTCAAGGTAGGTTTCTTCACAACTCGTCCAACACAATAATTGAATTATTGATTTCTTTCTATAATATTTTATCTGACTATTTGTGGTGAGTATGAGAGGTTATTAGTGTTACTCAACTAAGTGTACACAGAGTGAGGTCAAGCTGTGTAAGTCCCTGAGTCTAATTGTTGATGATGTTGTATTCTCAGGGTACCTATCCGCTACCTCTCTGAGATCTCACTCTGGGAAATATTTTCTGGATATGTTATATATATATGTATATATTATATGGATACGTGTCTAGGGTAATTGTTACGCACAGATCTTTATTTTTTTCTAAAGTCATTGTATGATCATTTTTTCTCAAGACATTGTATGATCATTTTTTCTCAAGACATTGTATGATCATTTTTTGCTAAAGACATTATGTAATGTACACTTTAAGTTTTTCGGTCAAAGTTACATTACTCTGGATATAGAGATTATCATTTAATATGATGTTACCTCCCCTTGTGTCGAGACACGGTCGGTCCATAGTTTTTTTTGATCGAAGCGTGTCCATTCTCCTTATTTGGTAGTATCAGTCAACTGTTCTTGGAATGGCTGAAACCTGTGTTGAGGTCTCTGTTCATGTCCATATAAGGCGCGATCTAGTTGAATCTGTATCTCGAATGTTCTTAGATCGTCTTGTTTGGCTGACTATTCATGTGTATAGGTTCTGCGCATGTCCGGACGCGGAGGCGTCTGGGTAACTTTCTTTATCGGAGTCGATGAGAAATTGTGAAGCAGAAAGGACGCGTTCCGGCGTCTCTGTGATTTTGTTAGGGAATTAGAAGCCTTTTTGTGAGTTAGTTAGCTTGCAAGGTTCTTTCCTTGAGTATTCAAATCGCCTGGAGGCGTATGTTTTCTGTGGTGTGGATTTTCGAACGAAGGTAATACCTCATGTTATATCCAGACTGTAACTTTGATTTATTTGACTATGGTCGATCTCTGCTCACGTATGTTTACAGAAAGGAAGGTGCTTTTACTAGAAGTCACACCCCAGGTATCTTTATACCTGACATCTATATGTAACGGGTCATACTCAGCCCGTAGAACAGCTCTATGTTCTTTGAGCGTCACTGTGTGTCAGTGATCACGTCTACGTCAAGGTTAGACTTAGGAATGCTTGTAAAGGTCAGTTTGACCTGCACTCCTGGAATGTTATCCTCGTGCGATTTATGAACTGACTCGTTTAGCACATCTGAACAGTAAGAGGATTTTTTGGTGATGTACTTTTGTATTTGGAGCCAACGATATAATCCCTTGGCGCCATATCATCATGTTGAGAATATGCCAAATGCTTTGTTGAACTATGTATGATGATGAATTCGTGAATGTCATGACTTTGCTATTGTGAACTGGATGTACGTACTTGTACCTGTGACGTCAAAATAAATGATGGAAAACGTCCAGAGCAGTTTGCCTATTTATGACTCCATATGTCGTACCTACGTGCTGTAACTCTGTGAGCTGTATCACTACTCTACACAGCAACAACGACAACACAAAACCAGATATGACACCTTACATCTTAAACTCTAATACCTGGTGTCGATAAGGGTGGTAATTGAAGTCAGCCTAAATCCACCCTTATCATTTCATGGTGGCTAAAAGTTGGTTTATTCTGGTACCAGCTCTCAAGGGGGTTAACAAACCCATACATCATCATCAGACTACAAGACAACATGACAAGTTCTACTCATCACCTTTGATGAAATTTTTTGAAAGTACCCGGCGTTACTGTCAGTTGGTGATATTTTGAAACTACCCGGTGCTGCTCGGCAGTATTGCAGTTTGTCTACATCTAGAAGGACAAGTACCGAGCAAATCAATTACCTGATCTGTAAGGAAGAAGGACAAGTGCCGTAACAACTGTTCCAGTATCAGAAGTACTATCGTAGATTCAGAAGGTCAAGTGCCGAAACAACGTTTCCAATATTAGAAGCTCATTTCCTTCGTCATGGCTGTTTATGGGAGCAGATGTTGATCAACGTTGGATCATTATCCTCAGAATGCTGATTACATCCTGTTCTACACCGTGCTGACGCTGGATTTGTAGAAGTTAAGTGGCCTGTTTGTTATTGTGAACTGTGCCCTTATGTTCTAGCTGAGCCTTCTGAATTCTTTCACACTTTTTGCAATTTGTTTACATGTTTACATGTTGAATGTTATTTGTATATGTATATTTATATTTTTGCGGGTCTGGATGGGTGGTGACTCCTATAGATCATACCACGTGACAGAGGTTTCTTTTGAGAGTGTTCTGTAGGGTATGCAAATTTCCTATAGTGAAATTTGCTAAGCGACTTTTGTTGCTATTTATATTAGTTGTGATGACATGTGTTAGTGTTGTTATCGTTATTTTTCGCATTCTTTAGTTCTGTTCCGATTTGTTTGTATTTGTAGGTCTCCTCTTTTCTATTATTCAGTTCTTTACACAATTTTGTTTATACATTGTGACGTCATTTGTTTGTTTACTTTTTCGCATTTTGTCATTCACATTCTTTGTGATAATTTCTTTTATTTCTGCTGTTTATTTAGTTGACTTATGCGAATGTTTTTGTATTGATCTTTGTTATTGTTTACATTGACTTTGATCTTTGTTATTGTCTACATTAACTTTGATCTTTTGTTATTGTTTACATTGTCTTTGTTCTTTGTTATTGTTTACATAGTTCTTGAGTAATTAGCTTTCACTATTGTTTATATAGTGCACTGGTCATAGATAACTGTAGATCGCAACATAAAAGAAAAAGATATCAACAAACAAACTCTGTACAACAAGAATCTCAGGGAGCAGATAACAGGTTAATAATAATAAAGACCAAAATGCTATAGGATGTTCTTCTTTTGACTTTGGTAGAGCAAATAAATGTCCCCAATGTAGTACTTTGTTCGAACCAACTACCGTAACTACCTTAAGCTGTGGTCATCCTCTTCCTGCTCTTCCTGCTAATGTTGCGCATGACGGGAGAGGTTCTCTTATACTACATAAGGGTCTTGTAAATAGTAATCCAGTCTCAGTTTTGTTTGATTCTGGATGTACTACTGTTGGCGTTAGGCAATCTCTTGTAGATCCATCCTGTGCTACAGGAAAGGTCATCAAATGTGTCACATTTGGTGGCACTTTGGAAAAGTATCCTACTGCCATAATACATATTGCTACTCCTTTCTTTACAGGAGATGTCCACGCGTGTCTTCTTCCAAACCCTATTGCGGACCTTATTATTGGTCGTATTCACGGAGTTAAGGAATGTACCCCACAGCAAATTGCTGGATGGGAAGAGCAAAACATGGAAGTTACCAATGCGGTGGTCACAAGAGCACATGCTCTGGATCCACCTCAAACTTCATTAACTGATAATAATGAAGTAAATAGCCAAGATAGTCACTCGATTATTTCACGTGACTCATTTATAAAATTGCAAGAAGAAGATCCTTCTTTACAAAAATTCTTCATCCTAGCAAAAAAAGGTGATCCAAATCAGAATACTAATAGAAAGTCTTGGATTTCTATGAAGAACGGCGTACTTGTGCGTATGGTACAAGACTCGTCTACGTCCACTCATTCACAAATTCTTGTGCCTAAGAGTATGAGATTGCAAATATTGCAACATGCTCATGACTCGCAATGTGCTGGACATATGGGTTTTTCCCGTACAAAGTCGAGGGTTCTTTTCAGCTTTCTTTTTTCCATTTGTGAGCAAGGACATACGAATTTACTGTCGTTCTTATAAAGTATGTCAGGAGGTCAAATCTAAAGGACCACGACATGCTGCGCTTATCCAGGCTGCTGACATCCCTATTCGCCCTTTTCAAAAAATGGCAATAGATATTATCGGTCCTTTTAGAATTAAGTCGGCCAGAGGACATCAATTTATCCTTACATGTGTCGATATGTGCACACGTTGGCCAGAGGCTATACCTCTCAAGAGCATCTCAACTGCTGATATCACAGACGCTCTTTGTCTGATATTTTTTTGCTTGGGTTTCCCCGGAGAAATATTATCAGACCATGGCACTCAACTTATATCAGACACTATGTCACAAGTAATGTCTATGCTACATATTAAAATGTCTCTCAGCAGTATCTATCACCCAATGTCTAATGGGTTAGTTGAGCGTTTAAATAGGACACTAAAAACTTTACTTGGGAAAATAACTGAGGATCATCCTCAGGATTAGGACAGGGTTTTACCCGCGGCTCTCTTTGCCTATAGAGAGGTCCCCAATGAACACACAGGGTTTTCTCCTTTTGAACTTGTCTTTGGCGCGCAACCGCGCGGCCCCATGTCTTTACTTCACGATCTAATCACTGCCGATAATATTAGCGATGAGACTCAATCTTCTTACGAGTATGTCATTGCTCTTAGGCAAAAGATCATCGAGGCATGCAAACTAGCAACTTCTTCATCTGAATTTGCTAAAGAAAAGGCAAGGCAGTTTGCAAATAAAAATAGATGTCTACGACAAGTACCTCATGGTCATTACTCATCCCTGTCGGTTATACAGGATGAGGAAACTACTTTTTCTGATGGCAATCTTCCACTTCCTATGGTCATTACTCATCCCTGTCGGTTATACAGGATGAGGAAACTACTTTTTCTGATGGCAATCTTCCACTTCCTATGGTCCCACTTCATTCTACGGAATCTTGGAAAAACTTTACCGTTTCTCCTAATCTTTCCACTGAGGAACATCGACAAGTTTTTTCGATGTTACAAATATTTCAGGATGTCCTTACAGACATCCCGGGACACACACATATCATCGAACATGA
Source organism: Oreohelix idahoensis (assembly GCA_024509875.1). Taxonomy (NCBI): domain Eukaryota; kingdom Metazoa; phylum Mollusca; class Gastropoda; order Stylommatophora; family Oreohelicidae; genus Oreohelix; species Oreohelix idahoensis. Next base: position 215,925 of record JAMPIV010016048.1, on the reverse strand, counting down.
CATAGTGCTTACTGACCATAATCCTATCAGAGTCAGACCCTATCCAATACCAATCCACTTTCAGTCACAAGTCGAGAAAGAATTGGATGAGATGATACGGTTGCAAATAATCGAACCATCTACATCACCATACTCTTCGTCTATGGTTATTGTTCGAAAGAAGGATAATAACATTCGCATTTGCGTAGATTATCGCAAAGTGAACCAAGTTACTAAGTTCGATGCTGAACCTATGCCTTCATTGGAAGAGCTACTAAATAAACTTTCTAATTCTAGATTTTTTACCAAACTAGACTTGTCTCAAGGTTATTAGCAAGTCCCTTTAACTGAACGTGCCAAACCTTTTACAACGTTTTCTACACCTAGGGGTTTATTCCAATGGAATTTCATGCCTTTCGGTCTTATGAACGCCCCTGCTACATTCGTACGCATGATGCGGCGAATTCTCGCATATCGTACAGATTTCATAGCATACTTAGACGATATCTGTCTGTTCAGTGATTCATGGGAAGATCACTATTTGGGTTTATACGAATTGCTGTCTACTCTTCGCGAGTATAACTTGACTGCAAAACCCTCTAAGGCCTTTATAGGATTTAGTGAGATTTCTTTCCTGGGTCATCGTGTTGGTCATGGTCTTTTAAGGACAGAGGACCACAATGTATCAAAAATACTTAACATTTCTGTACCTAAGACAAAGAAACAAGTACGGAGTCTCTTAGGTTTGATCCAATTTTACGGACGATTCATTCCGAATCTGTCCTCCATTATGGTACCGCTTTCTACTTTATTGAAGAAAGGATCGCCTAATATGATCCGCTGGTCTCAAGAATGTCAATCCTCGTTGGACCAGGTTAAAACTCTATTTTCATCTCCACCTATCCTTAGGTTGCCTACTATTGAGAAGAGTTTTGTGCTTCGAAGTGACGCCTCGTCAACTGGGATTGGGGCAGCACTTATGCAGGAGTATTCTGATACTCTGCATCCAGTGATGTATATCTCTAGGAAATTAAATGCTGCAGAAAAGAATTACTCGGTTTTAGACCGTGAATTATTAGCTATGGTATGGTCTATTCTGAAGTTACAAAGATTTCTTCTAGGCGCACATTTCATTGTGGAAACCGACCAGAAAGCTCTTACTGCTATTCAGAGCAAGAACGTGAAGAGCTCGAGGTCCACTCGATATGCTATAGCTCTTCAACCATTTCATTTCACGGTGCGAGCTATACATGGTTCGGATAATGTGATGGCAGACATTCTGTCCAGGTGCCCACACGATTCCACATAATTCTTCTGTCATATATATTTCCTGATATACAGTCCAATACTATAGTGACATATTAGCATATACTTTCTCGTTTTTTGGGAATTTATAACATTGTACCATGTAATTTCCTTTTTTCTGTTACCGATTTGATCATAACAGAAGAAGGCTTAGTTAGCGATATACGGGCCAAAAGATCACACGGCCACATTTAGATATTGTATTTTAATGATTATATTAAGAGATTTAACAGTTGTGTTAAAGATTTGTGTTGTTCATATTTTCGCAGCACATCATTGAAGTCTGCGCGATTATGTACTTTGTGGAACTATAAAGTTATCAAGTCCTGTCCTAGATTGGAGCGGATGATGTCCACATCTTCTTGTATCGATTGTATTTATGTCTACGAAGAACAGCACATGTATTAGTAATGATTAGTAATGCAATATATAATGTATTATTTGTTTGAATATGTGTAATATTAATATGCGGTATACTGGTATATTACACCGCTGTTTGCACAACACTTTTTTGTATAATACTAGGATAATATATATTTAATTTCATATATTTGTATGAGTATAATTTGACTTTCATTATGATGTTGCCATCACTAAGGCGTGTGTTGGTGGCACCTTCCTGGAATATGTACGCATATGCTTAGATAAATTTTTGTTTCTCTAAGGATCTGAGATATAATCTCAATTGAGCAAGCCTCATTTTTAGGCAATATATCCGCGCATCATACGTGCGTTAGGAGCTTAGGGTTTTCCCGGCTCCAGGATTTAAAAAAATAATGTTTCATTTTTTTCCCGGGAGGGTGCGGTAATGTTATGCACAGATCTTCATTTTTTTCTAAAGTCATTGTATGATCATTTTTTCTCAAGACATTGTATGATCATTTTTTCTCAAGACATTGTATGATCATTTTTTTCTAAAGACATTATGTAATGTACACTTTAAGTTTTTCGGTCAAAATTACATTACTCTGGATATAGAGATTATCATTTAATATGATGTTACCTCCCCTTGTGTCGAGACACGGTCGGTCCATAGTTTTTTTTGATCGAAGCGTGTCCATTCTCCTTATTTGGTAGTATCAGTCAACTGTTCTTGGAATGTCTGAAACCTGTGTTGAGGTCTCTGTTCATGTCCATATAAGGCGCGATCTAGTTGAATCTGTATCTCGAATGTTCTTAGATCGTCTTGTTTGGCTGACTATTCATGTGTATAGGTTCTGCGCATGTCCGGACGCGGAGGCGTCTGGGTAACTTTCTTTATCGGAGTCGATGAGAAATTGTGAAGCAGAAAGGACGCGTTCCGGCGTCTCTGTGATTATGTTAGGGAATTAGAAGCCTTTTTGTGAGTTAGTTAGCTTGCAAGGTTCTTCCCTTGAGTATTCAAATCGCCTGGAGGCGTATGTTTTCTGTGGTGTGGATTTTCGAACGAAGGTAATACCTCATGTTATATCCAATCTGTAACTTTGCTTTATTTGACAATGGTCGATCTCTGCTCACGTATGTTTACAGAAAGGAAGGTGCTTTTACTAGAAGTCACACCCCAGGTATCTTTATACCTGACATCTATATGTAACGGGTCATACTCAGCCCGTAGAACAGCTCTATGTTCTTTGAGCGTCACTGTGTGTCAGTGATCACGTCTACGTCAAGGTTAGACTTAGGAATGCTTGTAAAGGTCAGTTTGACCTGCACTCCTGGAATGTTATCCTCGTGCGATTTATGAACTGACTCGTTTAGCACATCTGAACAGTAAGAGGATTTTTTGGTGATGTACTTTTGTATTTGGAGCCAACGATATAATCCCTTGGCGCCATATCATCATGTTGAGAATATGCCAAATGCTTTGTTGAACTATGTATGATGATGAATTCGTGAATGTCATGACTTTGCTATTGTGAACTGGATGTACGTACTTGTACCTGTGACGTCAAAATAAATGATGGAAAACGTCCAGAGCAGTTTGCCTATTTATGACTCCATATGTCGTACCTACGTGCTGTAACTCTGTGAGCTGTATCACTACTCTACACAGCAACAACGACAACACAAAACCAGATAGGACACCTTACATCTTAAACTCTAATACCTGATGTCGATAAGGGTGGTAATTGAAGTCAGCCTAAATCCACCCTTATCAGTAATGCAGGTATAGTGATGTGTCAATAAAACAAACTCAACTGTAACTCAATATAATTGAATTAAGTAAGACTGTGTGTAAGTTTATATATGTATATTACAATTTTTATTATTCCTGAACCTCACTTTTCTGGAACAGGAATTTTAAACTCAAAAAAGAAATGTTTCTTTATTTACAAATTTAAATCAATATGGTGGACATCCTCTCCATAAAATGACAATTCTAAAATGTCAATAGGTATGTACTTAATACTGGAATATGTTAACACTGGTTAAGAATTAAGTCAATGATTGGAGGGTTTATGTGTGTCATCATGCCCCCCCCCCCCCTTTAATTTCTTGTATTTTAGTGGAATGATAAGGATGAGTCCTCAAGTGCCAATCCTAATGGACTTAGCTCAAATTCCTGTCTGTGGTGGTGGCTTGAGAATCTCCAAAAACAACAAGTATGTCAGAGTTCCCCTGAATGCTGATGTGGCAGGAAGCTTGCAGTTATATGAGAAGCTTTCTCTGTGTCCACCGGTTCTGACTTTCCAGGGGTTATGTTACTTTTCAATTTGGCAATACAACCCTGAAATAAGAAGGTTATGTTCCCCTCTTTATATTGTGATAGGGTGGGCGAGATGATGATGATGATTATATTGTGATGTGTGATCACTCTCTTTTCACACTCGCACCGACCCGAACAACAATAAAGCTCTTGATTCTAGAGGCAGGGGCTGCATTTATTTTTACAACCCATTCAGTGATTCAGCAAACATTAAACAAATAAACCAACGAACATAACAAAACAAAACACCCAGCATGTGCCCGATTGCTAATTCTGGAGAAGCAAACAAAGCAACGACTGGTTAAAATCATAATAGTTAAATAATGATTCTCTCACCTGTCAAACAGTACTTCCACGTGTACTACCTGACACCCTCAACTATCACACACGCACACACATGCGTGTCATCCAATGCGACCAGTAAGGTGTTGTGCGTGAGGCTGGCAATCTCACCATGTAACACAGATTGCTACCGAAACCACTACTGCAAGGGCACACTCTCAGCTATCACACACACACACACATACACTCATGCATGTCGTCCAATGCGACTAGTATGGTGTTGTGCATGAGGCTGGCAACCTCACCATGTAACACAGATTGCTACCGAAACCACTACTGCACGAGCATATGAATACTTCATGCGGATGAAACCACACTGGTGGCCCCATGCTCCATCAGGAGCGGAGAAGAGAAATATATATCTCCAAGTGAGCCCACGTGCTCTCAAACCATTCTACACATAACCATAATTAAATAATAATAACATGGACGTAAAATAATATTCTTCAACTACATGTACATCAAATACTCTCAATAATAAGAGTAAACCACCACCTTGAACTGATCCACCTCAATATTCGTCACTGCCCTCTGAACATGTCGTAAGTGGCGACTGGTGCGCCTGGTAACAAGCGTGTCGTATATGACCACTGGTGAGACTGGGAATCTCATCACATGAAACACATCGTTACCGTCACCGAAACAACAACAGCAATAGCATAAAAATGCTTATTGTGGGCCTGTAATGGACACCAGCTGCATTGGTGTTTCCATGCTCCGCCGGAAGCTAACAGAGAAACACCTGTCTCAACGTGCTTTATGCCTAACGCACGCTCTCCAGAAATCAAAATACATATTCTCACTTCAAAGTAACCCATAACTATATACAGTAGAATAATCAATAATCGTGAAATACGCTCAATTACTTTTACATTAAAGAAATAAAATATAATTATTCTCGACTTAAACAAAACTGGAACTAAATACACAACGTGTCACATGGCGTAACATTATAGGTCTACCACGAAACACAGATGCAAAGATGAAATTACCCTACATTAACATGACATTCTGCAAAGAGGAATTACACATTAACATGACATGCTGCAAATGAAATTACCCTACATTAACATGACATGCTGCAAAGATGAAATTACCCTACATTAACATGACATGCTGCAAAGATGAAATTACCCTACATTAACATGACATGCTGCAAAGATGAAATTACCCTACATTAACATGACATGCTGCAAAGATGAAATTACCCTACATTAACATGACATGCTGCAAAGATGAAATTACCCTACATTAACATGACATGCTGCAAAGATGAAATTACCCTACATTAACATGACATGCTGCAAAGATGAAATTACCCTACATTAACATGACATGCTGCAAAGATGAAATTACCCTATATTAACACGACATGCTGCAAAGATGAAATTACCCTACATTAACACGACATGCTGCAAAGATGAAATTACCCTACATTAACACGACATGCTGCAAAGATGAAATTACCCTACATTAACATGACATGCTGCAAAGATGAAATTACCCTACATTAACATGACATGCTGCAAAGATGAAATTACCCTACATTAACATGCCATGCTGCAAAGATGAAATTACCCTACATTAACATGACATGCTGCAAAGATGAAATTACCCTACATTAACATGACATGCTGCAAAGATGAAATTACCCTACATTAACATGACATTCTGCAAAGATGAAATTACCCTACATTAACATGACATGCTGCAAAGATGAAATTACCCTACATTAACATGACATACTGCAAAGATGAAATCACCCTACATTAACATGACATGCTGCAAAGATGAAATTACCCTACATTAACATGACATGCTGCAAAGATGAAATTACCCTACATTAACATGACATGCTGCAAAGATGAAATTACCCTACATTAACATGACATGCTGCAAAGATGAAATTACCCTACATTAACATGACATGCTGCAAAGATGAAATTACCCTACATTAACATGACATGCTGCAAAGATGAAATTACCCTACATTAACACGACATGCTGCAAAGATGAAATTACCCTACATTAACACGACATGCTGCAAAGATGAAATTACCCTACATTAACACGACATGCTGCAAAGATGAAATTACCCTACATTAACATGACATGCTGCAAAGATGAAATTACCCTACATTAACATGACATGCTGCAAAGATGAAATTACCCTACATTAACATGACATGCTGCAAAGATGAAATTACCCTACATTAACATGACATGCTGCAAAGATGAAATTAGGTGGAGAAAATCTTCAATTTCTCTTCAACATATTTTTGTATGTTTAAACTGTATGTAGTCTATAGATCTTAAGATATTTTATTAGAAAATGCTAAACCCTCAGTAATATTTTCCTCAAATAATGATGATGTTTTCTAATGGCTGCTACAAAGCAAATAATGTTTTTTAAAACCAATGAAAATCTACACAGAGATAATATTTTGCACAAAGTTATTTTCTAGCAAATTATTTTAGTCCTGCACTTATACTGGTTTAAATTTCATGCTTTTTCAAGCCAAAGTCATGATATTTCTTGCATAAGTGAATGATGCTGTGTGCCCAACATCACACTTGTAAGACTTCTCTCCTGTATGTATTCTTTTATGTTTTTGCAGACTACTGTTCAGAGTATAAATGCTGCATCACAAACATCACACTTGTAAGGCTTATTTCCTGTATGTATTCTTTTATGACTTTGTAGACTACCACTCTCAGTCAATGCTGCTTCACAAACATCACACTTGTAAGGCTTCTCTCCTTTATGTATTCTTTTAAGACTTTGTAGACTTCTGCTCAGAGTAAATGCTGAACCATAAATATCATACTTGTAAGGCTTCTCTCATGTATGTATTCTTTTATGTTTTTGTAGACTTCTGCTCAGAGTAAATGCTGAACCACAAACATCACAGTTGTAAGGCTTCTCTCCTGTATGCATTCTTTTATGGCGATGTAATTGACCAGTCTGAGTAAATGCTGCACCACAAACATCACACTTGTAAGGCTTCACTTTTGTATGTATTCTTTTATGCTTTTGTAGACTACTGTTCAGATTAAATGCTGCCTCACAAACATCACACTTGTAATGCTTCTCTCCTGTATGTATTCTTATATGTTTTTGTAGACTACCGCTCAGAGTAAATGCTGCACCACAAACATCACACATGTAAGGCTTCTCTCCTGTATGTATTCTTATATGTTTTTGTAGACAACTGCTCTGCGTAAATGCTGCACCACAAACATCACACCTGTAAGGTTTATTTCCTGTATGTATTCTTTTATGACTTGTTAGGATACATGTCTGAGTAAATGATGCGCCACAAACATCACACTTGTAAGGCTTCTCTCCTGTATGTATTCTTTTATGACTTTGTAAACTACCACTCTCAGTAAACGATGCACCACAAACATCACACGAGTAAGGCTTCTCTCCTGTATGTATTCTTTTATGTTTTTGTAGACCCCTGCTAAGAATAAATGCTGCACCACAAACATGCTTCTCACCTTTGTACAAAATGCTGCACCACAAACATCACACTTGTAAGGTTTCTCTCCTGTATGTATTCTTTTATGTCTTTGTAAGTGACCAGTCTGAGTAAATGCTGCATCACAAACATCACACTTGTAAGGCTTCTCACCTGTATGTATTCTTTTATGACTTTGTAGTTTACCTGTTTGAGTAAATGCTACTCCACAAACATCACACTTGTAAGGTTTCTCTCCTGTATGTATTCTTTTATGTCTTTGTAAGTGACCAGTCTGAGTAAATGCTACTCCACAAACATCACACTTGTAAGGCTTCTCTCCTGTATGTTTTCTTTTATGTTGCTGTAGGTTATCTTTCACAGAAAATGATGCACCATTAATGTCACACTTGTAGGACTTGTCTTTCTCTATATTCTTGTGAGACTGAGTGCTAAAATCACTGCATGTATCAACAGCTCTGTCACTCACACAAAGCTGAACCTTTATCTCACTGGCTGAAAATGGTTGACTACAATTTATGTTACAGACTTGATTTTTACTGTGTAGGTTGTCAAACATTGTAGCTGTCCTTTCCTGACTGTTGATGAGGTTCACTGATGCTTCATTACAAGTGAGACTCAGGTTGATGCTATCTTCTCTTGCTACATCAGTAAAAGTTGCATCTCCAAACTTATTCACTGCTTCATTCATGTTATTTGGACTGTCCTGTGGTAACACATTCTGAAGATCACTGCATTTATTATCAAACTCCCAGTGTCCATCTCTGTGTACTTTTGTCATATGATTATCCAGGACATCAAGTTGAAAGAAATGAGTGTTGCACAGGTGACAAGAATAAACACCTGTAATAATAAAAATAATGCGCAAACATAAATAATGAAGTGCATGTCTTATATGTTTAGTTAAAATCTGTTAGCAAAATGTAGTAAACTAAACATATAAGCACAATTTCCTGATAATTATGGGAATGTTATTCAGGATCAACATCATTGCAATCCAGGCAAACCCATTGGTGCTGAGTCTTCCTCAGCAAATGTTGAAGTGTATGAATGCTTACTGTACTGTATCATCCTGACTGTATACATGTAGGATTGTCACAGAGCAGTTTCATGGGTGGATGATGGAGTAAGTGGAAGTAAGGGTCACTGAGGTTGTCAATATTTGTTAAGTTTAACTCAGCGCTTCAGTTTATGTCTGATTTCATGTCAGCATGTTGTGACTTGTGTGTGCGCATGGAGAAAGTGTGTTTGGTGAACAAGTCTGAGTGGCTGAGAGAGTACCCCAAATGTGACTAGTGAGAGTCTGTGCTTGATAGCCGAGCTGTGTGCTTGAGGCTGTGATTTGTGATCAAGCTGGGTGCTCGTATTATGTGACAGTGGAGATAATGATATAGTGATTATGAAAACAGTGATTATGTCTGACACATTGTTGTATAGGCGATGTCGTCCTGCCTAGGAGTGTTCTGGAGGAACTTTGGGTAATGTTCATGATGAAGATATTAAGGCGACGAGTTGGTCCCGCCTTTGGAGCTATGGTGGAGTAAGGCATTGAGTATTGTCTGCCTTGTAGCACTCCAATTTTTTCTCGACCAGCATACTGATCTTACTATAAGTACAGGTCTGCTTCTTCACCTTGCTGAGTTGGTTCTTATTCTCAACTCTTTTGAGTTTAATGGCCAATTCTTCAACCAAATCAGTGGCATCGCTATGGGTACTAAGATGGGCCCTAGTTACGCTTGCCTGTTTATGGGCCACTTTGAATATTTGGTCTTTCAAAGTTACGATGGACCAATACCTGAGTTTTACCACCACTATATTGATGATGGTTTTGGTATTAGACATGTCTGAGGTAGACCTCCATCGATTTATTGACTATGTTGGTAATTTCAATCCTGCCATCAAATTCACTTCTGAAATTTCTACGACTTCAGTGAACTTCCTTGACATCACTGTGACTATTAGCCCTACTGGTTTTAAAACATCTGTCTATTATAAGTCTACTGACACTCATGGTTTCCTTCTTTATACTTCATTGCATCCTCTTTGTTGTAAAAAATTCCATTCCCTTTTCTCAACTTCATATCTTTGACTTTTTGGGTCTCCCAAAAACTGTTTTACCCTGGACATTTCAGAATGCTATAATAAACTAGAGCTATGTAATTGAACAGCCTTGACACTGGAGTTGAAGATTGAGATTTCTGTATTAGACTTGATTTCTTTTTGTATTTATGACACTTATAATACACAGTTTTTAAATGTAGGGGTGATAACGTTTTTTTCTGCAATCATTTTCTCATTATTACTATCACTCAAGCACACATACAAAGACATACTCACATGCACATAAAAAAACAAACACATACACTTATGTATGCATGCACTGACAAATGCTCATGCACATACTTATAAAACGCACATAAATATACAGAACACACAATTATTGTCTACATGAAATAAGACCTTATACGGGCACAGTGAACTTTCAAACACAAAAAAAAAAAACCATTGAAATTGTTTGTGTCAAACATAAATAAATAAATAAATGCTGAAATAATAAACAAGCATGTCTAATAAGGCCTCTTGTAGGTTCTGGAGTCTATGAAAGTCAGGACAATAATTTGTTTTCTACATAGAAGTTACTTTCACAATTGCCTCCAGCTGGCAGGAAATAGGAGTGGACATGAAAGCTGATATAGTTTGTCTAAACAACGGTACATACAACATCCTACCTCAGTTTTAGCATCATGATTCTGGAAGTCTCCATTATACTCCTGCTTACATTCATCAGAATCTGGATTTTGATTACAGTACATGATATATTTTACCTATTACATAGATTATGACAGATTCTTTAATGCATTTTGACAAGCAGTTATAATAAAGTACAGAATAATTGAAAAATAAAAAAATATAATCTATAGTTGTGTAAACTCAGTAGAATACTTACTGACATAACAATGCACTTACATGAAGAATCTTTGAAAGTTTAGACTAGTTCTTTAACATGAGGTTGTTGCTGTTGATAAACAAGGTTTGCTGAGCTTGTCATACTTTAGCAACCAATGCCAAGTTAAAGAATTTGTATGTGTTCTGAGGCTGCTAAATGGTGACTGATTAAAGTGTTTGTGATTGCTGGTCAATAATCAATATACCCTTTATCTCCCCAATGAGCATAAGCCATCAACAAACATATACCAAGTCCTCCTGTTACGTGTCAACATAGGCCTTCAACGAACACAGACCAAGTCCTCCTGTCACGTGTCAACATAGGCCTTCAATGAACACAGACCAAGTCCTCCTGTCATGTGTCAACATAGGCCTTCAACAACCACATGACAAGTCATCCTGTCACATGTCGACATACATAGGTCTTCAACAAATACACGCCAAGTCCTCCAGACACGTAACAACAGCTCAAGTTCTCCTGTCAAGTGACAACAGCTCAAGTTCTTTCCATGTTTTCTTCATCAGTTTCATTTGTCTCCAGCTCTCTTCTCCACGTGTTTTTTAGTCTACCTCTGTCTTTCTTTCCCTGGAGATTTCAGAACAAGGACCACCTTGTAATGCTATCAACAGGTTTTTTAGTCTACCTCTGCCTTTCTTTCCCTGGAGATTTCAGATCAAGGACCACCTTGTAATGCTATCAACAGGTTTCCTCAATGTGTGTTGTATCCATCACCAGCATCTTTTTCTCATCTCTTGTTCCACTGGCACTTCTCTGGTTCTTGTCATCAGTTCCACATTTGTGACTTTGTAATACCATTTCAAACCTTATATTCTATGCAAGCACCCATTTATGGAAGTCTGTAACTTTTCTTATTGTTCTTTATCTTTCAGAGCCATACAATAGGACTGAATTGACAGAGCCATACAATAGAACTGACTTGACAGAGCCATACAATAGGACTGACTTGACAGAGCCATACATTAGAACTGACTTGACAGAGCCATACAATAGATAATGACTTGACAGAGCCAATACAATAGGACTGACTTGACAGAGCCATACAATAGGACTGACTTGACAGAGCCATACAATAGGACTGACTTGACAGAGACATACAATAGGACTGACTTGACAGAGCCATACAATAGGACTGACTTGACAGAGCCATACAATAGGACTGACTTGACAGAGCCATACAATAGGACTGACGACATTTGAGTTGAACATTCTTATTTTCATGTAAGACTTGATTTCTTTTGACGTCCATATGTTTCCCAATGAAAGCGCTTCTTACTTTTTGGTTTTCTTATTTTGATATTTTGTCTGTCCCTCCAACTTTGTATTGCTGCCAAGATTTGTCTATGATTCTACCATCTTTTAGTTGTGTTTCTTCATGTACAACCTTGTTATCAAATCTTACATTTATTCTCATTATCTTTGTCTTTTCCCTGTGTATTTTCAGACCAACTTGTTGTGAATTCTTATTGAGTATTATCATGTTCCAAAGGTTGTTACAGCCGGGAGTTGTAGTAAGGATAAGCTCTCACTGCAGGTAAATGCTTCAATGGCACGCATCTCAAGTAGCCGCTGACAACCAAGTCCAGCTCCCGGCCTTCATGCGAGGTACAATTTGAGCCCGGTTGAACTGTTTCCACTGACAGGAGAAGGGGCAAAGGCTCCTTTAAACCAGCAGCTTTGTGATCCTTTGTTGGCAGTTTATCTAAGAGAAGGCACTCTGAATTCAAATAACTGCTGCTTTACAGGAATATCCAACTCTGCCCATGCCGGTCCCAAGCCCGGATGAAAAAGGAGGAGGGAGGCCTGCATGGAGGCCGTAAGGAGGCAGCCCCTCCATCATGCAAAGGCACAACAGGCCAATCACCTGTTTGTCTTAAACCATGATTACAAGTAAAATAAGAGAGAAAACCGGACGGATTCTAAAGGCGACGAACTGGAACGGACTACGAACTACGACTTATGGAACTTGGAACACAAGAAGTATAAATGGGAAAGAAGAGGAGCTGATGGAAGAAATGAGGAAAGCAAAACTAGAAATCCTGGCTATTACCGAAACAAAGAAAAAGGGACAAGGAGTCATGGATCTCGATGGCAACACTCTGCTATACAGTGGTGTACCCACATCTGAAAGAGCTAAAGGGGGCGTGGGTTGCATTGTGGCCAAAAACCAGAAAGATAGTATCAAGGGATGGAACTTTGTCTCGGAGCGCATTATGGTTGTAAAACTAAAAGAAGGAGAAACCATAGTCAACCTGGTCATAGTGTATGGGCCAAATGAGGATGAGAGAGCAGAGGTCAAGGAAGAATTCTTCGAGCTGCTTCAAAGGACAGTGGATGACTGCCTAGATGAAATTATCATGCTCGGAGATTTCAATGCCAGAGTTGGAAATGACCATGCTAGATGGGGTGGAGTTATCGGAAGATATGGAGAAGATACTCTCAATGACAATGGAAAGCGACTCCTCAGATTCTGCAGTGAGCAGAATCTGATCATTACCAACACAAAGTTCCCCCATAAGCGCATACATGCATACACTAGGTGTGAACCAACAAAGAATGAGAAGTCAGTGATCGACTATGCCATTGTTAGGAGGAGCTCATTCAAATATGTCCGGGATGCTAGAATCTGGAGGGGACCAGAGATTGGAAGTGATCACTACGTGCTTACAATCAAAAGAACAACTGAAAGAGTTGCTCAGCCTAGGAACTGCCCAGCACCATGCAAGAAACCAAGTAAACGAACGGAAGAAATGAGCATTAGGACCTACAAGCTGAAAGAGCCAGAAATTAAGACCAGATATCAGGGGCTTATTGCTACAGCGGTGAGAAACACAGAAGAACAACCTGATGACTTGGAAACCCTGTGGATTAAATTCAAGGACATCATAAAGACAGCTGCTGCAGAAGCATGTGGTGAAGTCCGACTTGGGAACAAGAGAAAGAGGACACCTTGGTGGACAGAGGAAGTCAAAGAGAAAATAAGAGAGAAGAAAATGGCATGGAAACAATACTTAGGAGCTAAAAACACAGCAGGACAAATAGAGAAATATAGAGAATATGTGACACTCAGAACAGAAGCAAAGAACAAGTGCTAGCAGCAAAACAGAAGTCCTGGGAAGAATTTGGAGAAAAGCTAGAAAAAGATGCACAAGAAAACCAGAAATTGTTCTATAAGACCCTAAAGAACATGAGGAAGGAAAAACAATGCCCTCTTAAATTTATAAAGGACAAGCAAGGCAAATTGCTTACTGCCCCGAAGGAAGTAATGGAAAGATGGAAAGAATATTTCTCAGAACTCCTTGATGGTGAGCAAGGTCAAGCATCAGAAATAATAACCACTAGCACAGAAGAGAAAACCAATGATGGTGAAGATGACATAAAGATGGAAGAACTGAAGGCAGCACTGGAGAAAATCAAGGTGGGCAAAGCAGCAGGGCATGATGGTATAACACCAGAAATGGTTAAGTACATGGGAGCATCAGGCGACCTATTACTCCTAAGGGTCCTACAGGCAGCGTGGTGCAACAAGGCCATACCAAAGGATTGGGAGATTGCCATCATAACACCGATTTTCAAAAAGGGTGACAATCGACAATGTGGAAACCACAGAGGCATATCCCTTCTCAGTGTCCCTGGTAAAATCTACTCTGGAATATTAGAGCAGAGACTCCGACGCCTAGCTGAGCCACAGTTGGATGGGGCCCAGTGCGGATTCCGAGCAGACCGAAGTGCTCGGGGCCTAGTCTTCACACTCAGGCAGCTGAGTGAAAAGGCCCTTGAGTACAAGAGTGAGATCCATCTTTGTTTCATGGATCTGGAGGGGGCGTTTGACAGGGTCCCCTGGAGCGAAATTTGGGACTGTTTTGCAGGGAAGAACATTCCAGCACCTCTGGTTCATGCTATGCAGAGCTTCTACAAGTCTTGCAGAAATTATGTGAGGACAGCAAACTATAAGTCAGAAGAGTCCAGGACCACTACTGGTGTAAGACAAGGCGATATCTTGTCACCTTTTCTTTTCATACTCCTCATGGACGATGTCATCAAGGCAAGTAAGGAGAGAACAAGAAAGTATTCAGTGGGGTACTGGAAGATGAGACAGGTCTGTATTTCAGAGCTAGCATTTACTGATGATGTTGTCCTGATTGCTAAATCAGAGACACATCTCCAATCCAACCTGCAAGTCTGGAAGGAAGAGCTGGAGAAGAGAGGGATGGTCATAAGCAGCTCTAAAACAAAATCCATGGTGATATCACGAGAAGAAAGAAGACAAGATTAAGCTGGGAGAACAGGTCCTAGAGCGGGTCGACCACTTTAAATACCTCAAAGAATAGTTGGCAACTCGAAAAGCAGCTGCTGGGAGACTTTTTCAGGCCATAAATCGAGGATTCCTCAGCAAGAGAGAGGTTGGTAAGAAAACGAAGATGGCTGTATACCGCTCCACCTATGTCCCAGTCTTGACATATGGATGCGAGTCATGGGCAATGACTACAACCCACAAAAGCCAGATCCAAACCTCAGAAATGAGGTACCTGAGGAAGGTGGTTGAAGTAACAAGAAGAGACATGGTACGCAACCAGACGATACGTCAAGGCCTAAAATCCCACCCGCTGCAGACCCAAATAGAACAGTCCCAACTAAGATGGTTTGGCCATGTCTGCAGAATGGGAGAAGATCGGCTGCCACGACAAGCATGGGAAACAAAGAGCCAGGGATCCAGACCCCCAGGATGACCCAGAGTCCGCTGGGAGGACAACATTAGACAATCTTTGAAGGACCGAGGACTAGAATGGAACCAGGCCAGGAAGAAGACAGCTGATAGAATAGTCTGGCGCTCTCTCTTCCAAACCTCTACACCTCACGGTAGAAGGGGGAACGACTAAGTAAGTAAGTAAGAGTAAACCCTGAGATCCCAAGAGTTGTAGTCCCTAAGGCAGTCTAATGTCGATTCGACATTATTCTGGCAACTCCTGCGATGCTGGTACTGTATTGGCTACTGCCATTCCTTTGGATCTACCAGCTGTGTGGAGAGAGGGAACTGCTGCATGGGCAACAGCTTGATCTCCATATAACTGTGCCCAAGCTTGCACCCTGGAGAGGATAAAGTGACAAATGTTGAGGTATTGTCACATGCTGGCCTTCAGGGCATGTGTACACTGCTTAGACAGTGCAGACTACGCTGGCTCGGCCATGTCCACCACATGGAAGATGGTCGCATCCCAAAAGATATCTTTTACGGGCAACTAGCAGATGACAAAAGAACAGTTGGGCGGCCACAGCTGGGGTTCAAGGATGTGTGCAAGAGATATGAGGGCACGGGACATGAATCTAGCAACGTAGGAAGATGAGGTTGCTGATCGCACCAAGTGGTGATGCTATTTATGGTGCCACCTCAGATTTGGAGAAAAGAAGCTGACATAACAAGCCGAAGAGAAGCTCGCGTAACAAGCCAAAGAGAATAGAAAACGGCAAAAGGAGCATCATGAAGAGAAGCAGCGGAGGGAGGGCACGTCGGGGGCACATTACCGTAGTCAGTTATGACTGAAGGTCTGTCACCTCAGGGGCACATTCCCATAGTCAGTTATGACTGAAGGGCTGTCACCTCAGGGGCACATTCCCATAGTCAGTTATGACTGAAGGGCTGTCACCTCAGGGGCACATTCCCATAGTCAGTTATGACTGAAGGGCTGTCACCTCAGGGGCACATTCCCACAGTCAGTTATGACTGAAGGGCTGTCACCTCAGGGGCACATTCCCATAGTCAGTTATGACTGAAGGGCTGTCACCTCAGGGGCACATTCCCATAGTCAGTTATGACTGGATGGGCTATCACCTCAGGGGCACATTCCCATAGTCAGTTATGACTGGATGGGCTATCACCTCAGGGGCACATTCCCATAGTCAGTTATGACTGGATGGGCTATCACCTCAGGGGCACATTCCCATAGTCAGTTATGACTGAAGGGGCTATTATTATTATTATCATTTTACCTTGCAACTGATTGAGGCAGATGAGCCAAGTCATCTACAACATCTAGATCATCAAGCTGTTTAGTCAGATAACACTGGATTGCATTTCTGTTGTGTGATATTGATGTTTTTATAACTAGGTACCACAAAGTGCCCTGAATTCGTTGCTGTTGAAAACGGATGAAAGAAAAAAACTGAGGGAAATTCATCAAGTTTAAGTCGTCACTGTCCCTTTACTATTTAAGCAGATTGCAATAAAACTTATTGACGATACACTTTATCTTCTTCTCTTTTGAAGTGTATTAATTCCCAAATTGAAAAAAGCTATCAAAGTATCTTTTTAGTAATAAAAAAACAAACAGCAATGTGTTACATATGGTTTTTCCCAGCGAGCTGCGAATTTTGAACATTGCTGTCACTCACTTCGCTCCATTCTTATTTATGGTTTTCACCGTTTGACGGGGGGTGTGTAGCTTTAGTTTGATATAATGCAAGCAATATAAAGCACAGTGGAAGATGTTGATATCTCAAAGTGAAGTTGAAATTTTCACAAGATTTGGCATTGTAAGTGGTGTTATAATTCCTTGCATGATATGAGAATATTTGGGAGCCATTTTTCTTTATTCATATGAAATTTCAAAGACTTCTGATATTTGTTGGCCGAGAGAATTGACTGAGTAATTTCAGTAATGCTCAAGCTCAGCTAAGAATTTTAGCGAAGGATGGAGGGCGAAGAAGTTCCATGGACCAAGGTCACTCCTGATGTCAATCAAGAATCAGGGTACCACTTATATTGGTTCATGTTCAAACTTCATCACATATTCTGATTTGAGGATGACTATACGTAAGTATATATTGCTTATTAACAATGTTTTTTACAATAGTTTTAATATTATTTAGCAATGTAACATGACCGCACAGCAACCAAACTGTTGTAACAGCATGGGTTGAATGTGCTATCAACACTTCAGACATTCCCACACAGAGGTACGCTATGCTCTGCCAGCTGCAGGCGCATTATTGTGACTTCGGATATCTTCGTTTTTAGCATTATAATTTGTGTTACACGTGATATCACTCCCAGATGTTAAGTTATTAATGTTATTTGCAAGAGAGTTAGCTTCCGTTTCCGATCTTTATTTAGTAATGGGTGTATCCGCATTTATTTTCTGTGAATTTTAAAAATCGCAATCAATCGGCATTGAACACGCGTCCATTTTCGCTCAAATTTTAATGGATTCTGACTCCGATGCGATGTATGACAAGGACATCTTTGTCTTTATTAGCGCTAATATTGGTTCTCAGAATATGGGTGATGGCAGAGATGGAAACGAAAGTAGAATGTCATTGCTAGTATGTATAATTTTTAGGGGTTATAGGATTAGGTTTATCGGAAAGGTTTAGGGTTACGGCTAAATGTCACTGCTGACAAGGGCGTTTGTTGCTTTGCTACTGATGATGGGTGTAACAAAAAGATCGTCTTTGATTTGTATTGGTCAAATGACTTTCATTGAGATGCAAGGGAAAAGGACTACTTCATTTGTTTTGTTGGTGTTTTTTTTAATTTAAAAAAAAAAATTTTAAGTAAAAAAATTTTTTTTTTAATTTATATATATATTTTTTTTCATTTTCTTCATCTTTCCATTCCTCTCTTCCTATCACATATAACATGTACGCAAATAAATGTTATATTTTCAGATTTGTCATTCATTTATTTTATGTATAAAATTCCAAAAATGATAGCAATTGACCAAGAAACACAGAAAAAAATAGACGTTACAAAGTTACCCACTATATAAAAACGGGGCATTGTGAAAAAGAATGCCGCTGCAGGAGCAAATTTTCCGCCAAAGAATGCAGCGTGCTAAAGGTTAATTAATTCATGAGCTTGAAAAGCTAAGAAAGTTTATCAATTTTAATTAAAAATGCACGTTTTAATTAATGTGTAATTGAATGAAGATTTCTTTTGCAACATAATAGGGTGAATTACGTTCTCAAAGCGAAGGGTTATCGCAAGGCCAAAGCCTGACTTTATTGAGTCAAGGTGAGGAGACTGGAAAATTCCATAACTAAATAGCTGATGCAGCTGCACTGAAATGTCCGACTCTCGCAGCCAGTAGTTGATAGTCTTAAAATTCCTCGAAAATAAAAATATATATAAACAGCTTTTCATAAAATGCACTTTACATAGTTCAGACTCATGTATTCATATTAATTAATATACATTGTAATTTAAGCAGACTGCGCATTATTAAAGTGTTAAGGTTAGTCCTGTTTTTAGTACAATACATGTATATATATAAATATACCTTCATAGATATATTACTAGCAAGTAAAAACCCCCAAACTTGACAGGTTTTTAATTATAGTGTTGCTGTTTTTTCTTGGGCGTGCCCGGAGTGAGCAGATAGAAGAACACATTCTTAGAGTGTTTTTGGTTTCTTTCCATTATCCAGTGTAATCAAACTGTTCGTGAACACCATCATTTGAACACTTTTCTTTGTTGATTTGTAACTATCTTCAGGAGAGTATTTATAATGGAAACAATACAATTTTTTTAACAACGTTTGCATTCCTCAGCTGTGACCAATGTACACACGGCAAGAATTATGTTATTTTAGATTCAATTTAAAAGTTATTTGATGAACAACATTTCGTGTGAAAGTGTGTGGATTGTTTTCAAAGAGTGTTCCTTGATAATAAGTGGTTTTAATAAAAACTTTCAAGTTTTCATGATTTGTACATTGGGTTAGGGCTCATGCACACCAATTTTTACGCACTTTTTCTTTGGCGAGCACTACTAATTTCGAGAAAGTATTAAAAAAAAACTGAAGTAAAACCAACGTACTTGTTTTATATAACAGCCACGCTGCGCAAGTTGCACACCGTGCGTTGCGCACTTTTTGTTCTGGCGCAAGATACTATTTTGAGTGTGACCGACTGATCGTAACATACATCGTTTATGTAAGTTATATATACATATATATATATTATATATATAGTTATATATATATATATATATATATATATATCATATATAGGATATAAATCATATATATGTATAATATATATACACACAGGGTTTCACAGGGTTAAATATATATACACACATAATATCGGTATTTTAGGTGCATATAACTTTGGTTATTGAACACTTAAAAATATAGTTTGCACCAAAAAAAAATCTGGATGGCTGGCGGTATAGAGCAAGGTCATATTCTCAAGCACGTCCTATCCATCGATGTGGGAGAACCTCATCCAGAGACTTCCTGACTTCGTTATGAAAATGCGGCATTGCCCTGCCCCGTCTTGCTGGAAAACATAGTTTTTTTTTAGATTCCTCATTTAACTGAGGGAACAGCCAGTTTTTTAGCATGTCCAGATATGATGTTCTGATCACTGTCCTCTCAGCAAAAAAGGAATGGTCCAATACACATTTGTGTAAGAAATGGCACAGAACACAATTTACCTTTGTAAATACCGTTGGTGCTCAATGGGTATGTGTGGGTTTTCTGTGCCCCATAATCGTACATTGTGACGATTCACCTTTACCACTTTAGTGAAAAGTTGCTTCATCAGAAAAAATTTGACGGGGTAAAAATGCTTCATCTTCCTCTAACATTTCTGTGCAGAAGTTGTATCTTTTCTCCTTGTCTGCAGAATGAAGAACTTGCAGTAACTGCAACTTATGGCTTTTCTTTATCAATCGCTCTCACAAAACGTGCCACACTGTTGTGTTAGGAATTTGTAATTCATGACTAGCTTGCACATTGTTTGACTTTCATGGGCTCTGAAGGAAGCTTCTGTAACTCTCGGCACATTGTGTTGGGGGGGGGTGAAAACAAGATCGAAAGAAGGGGATTCTTCGTACGAGGCCAAAAGAGAAAGAAAATCGCCAACATTACAGGCCACAAGGCCTTCGTCAGAGAAAGGAAAGAAAGTGAAGGCTAGTTAGGACACAGAAGAACCTAAATAAATATAAAAATTACGCCTTGGTACTTCCCTAAAGGCATCGAAGTCCTAACACTTTTGCTGCCAGTGAACGGACAAGTGTGCCTGGAAAAGGAAATGACTTCCACTACCGGATAAACACAATACATACTAAGAAACTAAACTGAACAATTAACTACCCAAATTGTAATATTAGTGGGGACTGGAAATAGAAGAGGACACAGAGTGAGTTGGAGATAAATAAATATGAAATATAAAAAAAAAGAGAAAAATAATTGAAATTTAAAAAAAACAAAATGTGTGTGCATTCAGGGTAGAAACCTTTAAAAAATTGTGATGTTTGTGGTGGATGTGTATAAATAACACTTTTTATGTTACATATTTGTTGATAGTGGTAACATATTGAGCATAGATTACATTTATGTTAAAAAGCTGTAAAGCATTACTGAGTAAATTGTCCCCAGCAGGATATACAGATGTGGAACTGGTCCTCGTACTCTCTCCCCCTGCAGAAACATGGCCATCTTTCTCACCTTCAATTTCTATCTTCACTGTGTGTTCCTGAAAACAAAATATTGAACATATTCAAGTTTGAAACAAACCACAAGTCTTAAACATTGCCCCAGTCTGACAACTACATGATACATTTTTATGTATCTAAATTACTTTCTTTTCTCAACTGTTTATGCCTCTGTCCCCGATGAAGATGTTATATTACATTTACATATACTACATTGTTACAGAAAAAAAACACAAAGAACCTAGCAGTAAGTAATAAAATGTTAAAATGGACAATATTTTAACATTTCTCAGTTTAACTCATTTTGGCTGTATGAAAATTTGTTATCAAGAATTAAAAAGAATATTCACTTTAAAATGTGTACTGATGTCCTGTTTTATTTTTCGATCCAGGAATGGGATCTTCTGTTCCATATTTTTTTTGCAATCTGAAAAGAAAAATAAATTATACGTAACAAAATCTTAGACAATTTGTTACATCCATACATGCCACACCTCAGAGATCAAAAACCTGTAAAAAAATCCAAAACTCTGTACAAAGACCCGCAAAACCTGTACAAAGACTGGAAAAAACATATCAAAAGAGTTAATTCATGTAAAAGTATTGTCAATTACAGATGGCTGCATTATAAATAAGGCATGAGAACTTTGCCTTTTAAAGCAGGTCTTCACTTATGTTAAAACCCAAACAATAAATATCTGAGTTTATTTTACACTGTAAAAATAATGTGATGGTGTCATCATCTAGTCTATTTCCGTGTTTAATTATCACTAACAGACTGGGAAATCCTGTGTTCAATAGGACCTTATAAAGAACTCTGAGACACAGTAATAAGGGGAATGGGTTAGAAAACCTGTACAGAAATTATGTACAGAGTGTACACATCTGAAAACGCAAACACCTTGTACAGATTATGGGTAAACCATAGCATGTGGCTTGTATGTACATCTGAGATATTGATATCACAAGAAATTTTTTTTATATAATGGTGAAAAACATATGACAACCTGAAAATATAAGGAAGAGTGATAAATGTTAAATGGTGATATGTACAATGTCACATTCAACAGCCTTTGTTATATTGATTTTCTTCTGAATGATTTAGAGCTGTCAAGTGCATGAAAAATGTGTATACAATCATTTTTTTAAATTGTAACTTCTTCCTATAATCTATCTATACTTGTGCTTAATACACTACACTTAGGCATTTGAGACAGTAAAACATGAGAAAATTATAAAAAATGCTAGAAAGCATCAACATCACTGGTAAGAACCTGAGAATTATAAACAACATGTACTGGCAACAAACATCAGCTATGACAATAACCAGCCACATAGGAACGTTTTCGCAGATTAAAAAAGGGTATTATGCATGTTTGATGATAGTATGTCTGTGATGGCATTTTAAACAGTTTGTGAAATATTGATTTATGTGAATGATTCAGAGATTTTCAAATGTATACTATGTATGTAAGATGATGTCGGCTTTTACCATTTAAAAACATTTCACAAGATTTATTAGCCCTTTTCCCATGTTTGTGGTTAGTGCACAGGCTTCCTACTCGGTGGTCCATGGTTCGATCCCCAATTGAGGTGAGATTTTTTAGACCACAAATGGATCCCTGTCGACCCAACCTCATAAATTGGGTACAAAAGCAACTCTGGTAAGGTTAAGGCACCCGGCATGATGCTGGCCACATCACCCCTAGCCTGTCGATCATCAAGACAATATGGGCCTAACATTATGTTCCTAGTATGCCTCAATGGGTGTGTAATGGTTTCCTTTACCTTTTACTGCCTGTTTTTAAAACATCACCTGAAGAGACATTCTGCACCAATTTTTGATGCCTGTTTCTACAGTTTTTACATTTTGAAGAAAACAAATTACATCCTTGAACTGACTGTGATAACAATATGTAGATTTTTTTTGTTGTTGTTGAGGGATCCAGCGGCCATGGGAACAAAGCCCTTTGGCACTGTAATGCTGGGGTGTCTGTGGACTTTCCTACCAACCCGGTCAGAAGCTAATCAGCATCATAGCTCCTTCCCATCCACAGAAGGTTCATTTTGCAGAGGAAGTCCCCTAGACTCAGCGACATTTTACACCAGGCCCACCATGGTGTGCGTGCGTTGTCAAGAGGTTTGAGTTTCCCAACCCTGCAGAGGTCACAGCTTCGAGACGATCACCGAGACAACCACTGAGACGTGCGTCGGCACGAGCAGCCGGGCATCAGACAGAAACAAACCTGCACCGGGGCTTGAGGCGGTCAGTCAACGACCAGTAATGGGCCATGTTGTCCTGTTTTGGCGTGTGCGCTGTGCCCCATGCAGGTCAGTTCTCTGCCCTGTATGGGGGCTATAGTGCCACCGCCTCTATCTGCCCATGAACGTGCTGCGGTGTGCGGTGCCGAAAGGACGTCATCTGGACGGACACGCAACCCTGCTCCATCTGTACTGGGAGGGACCGGAATCCGTGACCACGCACAGTCTTCCTGGCGCAGCGCTCACCTGCAAGGGACTTCATGAGGGAAATGAGTGCCCCACCTCTTCATGAGGGAAACGAGTGCCCCCACCTCTTCATGAGGGAAACGAGTGCCCCCACTATTGAGGAGGGAAACGAAACTGAACGCCTGCCCCCACTCTTGAGGAGGGAAATGAAACTGAATGCTTGCCCCCACCTCTTCATGAGGGAAACGAGTGCCCCCACACAATATGTAGATAAGTTTCAAACTAAATGTGCAGATATTCTGAAAATTGTATTGCAATTATACAAGTGTAAGTTCACAATTGTATTTATTTTTTTTTTCAGTCAGGCCTACACTTCACAAGACTTGATAGATGGGGCCTACTATTCCACACCAAATAACATGTTATAGCATTGTACAAGATTCCTCAGCCAATTTCTTACATTTTTATGTATAACATATGCACTTACTAAAATAATGTAGTTGTTGTTTAAGGTTTTGCCTTCTAAGGGCGAGACATGTTACTTTCAACCTAGAATAAAGTCCGTTGGTTATATCCGAGTGCAATTCGCCATTCAAAAATAAGTGAACTCTGCTTACTGAAGCGCTGTGTTGATGAAATATAAGCCCAGAAAATGAATACTACTAGCATCCATCAGGTAGCTGAAATAGCCTTGAAAAGAACTGCTAGCCCGACTAAGGTTGATAGACACCAAGTCTAAAAAAAGGACTAACACCATCTAGCATGATAAAGCCCTGACAAGGACTGCCAGCTACACCAACGTTGCCCGCACCTCCTCGGTGTTCAGCGAACTGGTTTAATATGAGAAGAAACGACGATTCCAAATAAGAGAAGAAACAACGGTTTAAAATTTATTAAAACCGTAGGATATCCATTTTGGTAAATGGGTCAAATAAAAAATACACAACTGCTTAGGATAGAAAGAGTGAACCTATCGAAATCACTGTTTCGAGATTTGCAAACAAATAATAACGCCCGTCAAACACCGAGGTCGCTTTGAAAATACAATTACAAATTCAACATGGAGGACTCCAGTAATACTGTCTTTTAACCACGAGATTGATTAAAAGCATCGAGCGATATAAATTGTCAACCGTCATGGTCACCTACGCCAGCGAGCACACTACATGAAGATGACAAAGGTACATATTCCTCGTATCTGTTTATAAATAATGACAATTTTGATAACTTACACATGGATTCTTGAGGCATGCGCTAAACTATTGTAGTTGCCAGCAAGGTTGCCACTCAAGTTCTAGAGATAAACCCATAATTTCTTCTAAAAAAAAACCCAGAAATACCCAGATTATTTTATGCCTCAAATACAGGGGATAGACGATGCTTACACAATCTTTTAGTGCAACTTTAGCACAAATAAGCTGTGTGCTACCAATTTTTATTTATTTCTTCATTTTTATTTTTTTTTTAATTACCATAAAATTCACAATTATATAAAAACGATTTTATTAACACCCCAAAATATGAACTCTTGAAAATAATATATTTTAACAGTAACATACTAACAGTAGTTACATTAACAAAATGTTCCTCAAATCAAATATAAATTGTTAGTTGTAACTTGTTACTGTTGAAAATTGTCACTTGTCAGCGACTCGGCATCCATGTCGACAGCTTACCTTTGTCAAGATCATATGAATGAATTGACACCGTGGAATCTTGATTGTGGAGTTCCAAAATCTTTGCATATCTCTGCCGACAACATCCTACACGCACATCTTCAACCACGCTTTTACTAGGATTAAACTTATGACAAACTCCATCTTTGGCAACTGCTTGCTTAGCTACTATTCGATTGGAAACTGTTTTACAGAAAGGTTTGTTGGTATGTTTAGTTTCAACTAAGTTAACCTTTGAAAACATTCTTTCGACGCATGCTGAGGAGTGAGGTGGCGTAAGTGTCGTCATGCTGCTACAACTACCTAGCGAACCTTCATCATCGCTCATTTTTAATCTTATAAAAAATATAATAACAAAACAAACAAAAAATGCTGTTTATCTGCTTAAGTCTTAAATTTAAAAAGAATACTTTAAAACACATAGCAAAAATGACTGAGTATTGTAGATGACAGCCATTAACAGAATAAAAGGAAATAGATTGTTGATGTAAACGAGTAAAAAAAAAACGTCATTGATGTCGTTAACAAAAAAAATTTAAAAAAATTTAAATGGAATAAAAAATATATAGCACATAATTTTTTTACATTTAATTGTAATATAAATATAATGTAAAATGCTCACTGCGCAGAATATATATACATTGTTAATTTCAATTCTCAAATATACCCAGATTAATGCAGATTTGGAAAATAAATACCCAGATACCCAGACGCAAGCCATAAAATCCAGATCTAGTAAAAAATATCCAGCTGTGGCAACACTGGTTGCCAGTGCCACTGCAACACTGCCAGTGTTGCCACTTTTTTATTTTTATTTTAGTAAAACACAAATGGAGCCGCGGTAGCATAGTGGTTAGTGCACTGGCTTCCTACCTCAGTGGTCTATGGTTCGACCCCCAGATGAGGTGTGATTTTTTAGGCTACAAACGGCTCCTGGGTCGACCCAGCCCCAACTGGGTACCAGAGCAACTCTGGGAAGGTTAAGGCGGCCGGCATAATGCTGACCACATGACCCCTAGTGTACCGATGGTCAAGAAAATATGGGTCATATTCCCAATACTCCTCAATGGACGTGTAACGGGATCATTTACCTGCTTTACAGTGCCTTAAAAATAAATGTTGATTTTTTTATAAATCACAGTATCCCGTTCAACCCTTGGTGGGTTATAATTATGACATATAGTGTTATAAATTTCAGATAAGAAAATCAGACAGCTGACATTCAAATATAGTATATTCCTCAGCCCTCCACTCAGTCCAAATATGCAAAACCAAAACCAAAATTCTGTTAATTAATTTGTGTGTAAAAAAATGGATAAATAAATAGAAAGTAAATAAATAAAAGTTAAACAAAATTAAAAAACAGAAGACGAGAAAAGAAAAGAAATAAATTTTAAAAATTAAAATCTAAAAATTAATAAAGAAATAAAAACCAAAAAACAAACTAATACAAACAAGGAAAAAAAAGAACAATCAAAAAAAAAAAAAAAGAACAACAAACAAACAAAGAGTAAATTCTCTCACCTCTTGCTGTTAACACAGTTTTAGAGGATGAGACAGCGTGGAGGTATCCGAGATTACATCAAATCCACCAGCTATCAGCCATCATCCAACGTGAATAGTCTATCAGACTTCCCCTTACCTCTTTTCATGAAATAAACACACAATATAACATTTTTTTTAAATTTTTTAAAAAGCTAATTAAAAGAAACAAACAACAAACTAAAATTAAGCTTTCGAATCACTTAGTCTGGGAAATTCCTCTTATGACGGGTGATCTGATTCCTTAGGGCTCCAGTCTTCGTATTTAAAATGCAGGTTTATTTTTTGTAAGTTTTCAAATTTAAGAGACATGGTCCGCAACCAGACGATCCATCAAGGCCTAAAATCCCATCCGCTGCAGACCCAAATAGAACAGTCCCAACTAAGATGGTTTGGCCATGTCTGCAGAATGGGAGAAGATCGGCTACCACGACAAGCATGGGGAAACAAAGAGCCAGGGATCCAGACCTCCAGGACGACCCAGAGTCCGCTGGGAGGACAACATTAGACAATCTTTGAAGGACCGAGGACTAGAATGGAACCAGGCCAGGAAGAAGACAGCTGATAGAATGGTCTGGCGCTCTCTCTTCCAAACCTCTACACCTCACGGTAGAAGGGGAACGACTAAGTAAGTAAGTAAGTTTCAAATTTCCTAACTTCGATCCGTCCTGGTCCTTTAGGATTCCGGTCTTTGTATTTAAAATATACGGGTTTACTTGTAAGTTTAAAGTTGTCAAAAAACTTCGATCTGTCACTTATAATTTGGAATCCTTAGTCCCATCCTTCTCTTTCTGGCTCTAGTGAGTTGCTAATTTGACGTGGCGATGGATACTGATCTGTGACTCCAATTTCGCTAGATTATATCTCTCATTTGTCAGTTCAAATCCCAGATTGTGGTACCGACAAATTTGCCAATGAGAACTGTTGTGTATTCCGGCTCTCACTTTACACCAATCTAATCTCTTTTGCAATATATGGATAAGGGTGTTTAAATAATAATACCCCCGCGTGTTTAAAATATTACATTTTAAAATTCCATCGCTTGACCTCTTTCTAATATGCCGTAAAACCTCCGCTTGCATCTTTTTGCAAAACTCATAAAACACGTCTGTGAACCCATCCCTCAAAGATAGCTTGGCTTATAATATCTCCTGAGACGTATTTTATCTAATTTAATTACACAGAAAATGTCTGGGCTAAAGAGATAAGTCGATTATCAACCACGTACTCAAATCGTTCACGAGACAGATAATTGCTTATACATCCCTGCGCACAAACATTATTCGACGACACACCTGGCCGTCTATTGCTCTTTCTGCCCAAGGGGTCGGAAGGTGCGGTGATAACCTCGAATTCAATGTAGTCACTCGGTTTGGGCCGGAAATAAGTTATGACAAAGTCACTATTACTCTTCACCATTACTTTCTGCATTCAAGGGGCTAGACCACTTAAACGATTACAATTAATCTTTAGGATAGCAAATTTAGCCGTGAAATAACATTATTGCAGTGTGAATAGAGGTTAACAACTCTAAGAGGCACGACTATGACGTGAGAAAAATGAAGAAATGAAGTGGTACTGTCGGAGTGAATGACAGTTATGAAAAGTGCACCCAAATAATAGGATGATGAAGGAGAGAGAGAAAGGCGCAAAAGTCCATGCACAAAAAAGAGTTTTGGGACACTATCATATCGGCTGTTTTCCACCTGGTCGGGTTCCATTCTAATCCTCGTCCTTCAGAGATTGTCTAATGTTGTCATCCCAGTTGGCTCTGGGTCGTCAATGAGGCATGTATACTTGGCTATTAGTCTCCCATACCTACCATGGCAGCCCATCGTCTCCCATTCTTCAGACACGACCAAACAATCTTAGTTGGTAATGTTCTACTTGGGTCTGCAGAGGTTGGGTTTTTCAGATCATGACGTATTGTCTGGTGGTGGACCATGTCTCTTCTTTTTACTTCAACCACCTTCCACAGATATCTCATTTCTGAGGTTTGGATCTGAATTTTGAGGGTTGTAGTCATTGTCCATGACCATGTAACAACGCTCTTGTTGTTTGTAAATAAATTTGTCAATTGTACAAAGTTCAGATCATATCGGGTTGCGCCGTATTAACACCAAGCACATGTTACGTGTCCACAATACACTGAGTTTTTCGTTGTATTGGAAACATGACGGCGGCTCTACAGGTAACATGCGGTGTGTTATATGAGGTGTTGGGAGCAGTTAGATTTTAGTTGCCAGCTCGCAATGGCTTCACGCTTCGTCGGCTTTGCTCAGGTGTGTCAGTGGTGTGCTACGGAACAACCGTAATAATTTGTCTTCACCTCGTTACTTTCACAATTGCCTACGGCAAAATTGTGGATTTTAAAGCTGCATCCAAGGTGGAATGGTTTCATTTTCTACACAACACAACAGGAGGCTGAGACATTTGGGAGTCATGACCAGGTGAGCCACCCCCTCCCCCCACCCCTTTTAGATTTTAAAGGCGAATAAAGGGCCGAAACAATTGATCGACGGGGGGACTTCTCTGATGATCAGATGACCTCCTGTTGTATTGCTCTGTATACAGTTTACTATCATAATTGCATGGTCAGACCAGTGACAATTCTGAAAAGACCGATTGACTTCTGGAAAGACAGATGACACTGGGAAAGACTTGAAACCGGCTGAACGGGTTTGCATCCTGTAAGGTTTAAACAACCGCCATAAAATTCAAGCACGATAGACGCCCCTAGGATTCACCGGTAGTACTTTTAAGTTAGAAATTGCACTGTTCTGGCTGACAGTAAAGGTCCGTTAGTACTTTTATGTTAGACCTGGCACTGTTCTGGCGGACAGTAAAGGTACGGTAGTACTTTTATGTTTAACCTGGCACTGTTCAAGCAGATATAAGAGGCACATTGGTACTTTTATGTTATACCTGGCACTGTTCTGGCGGACAGTAAAGGTATGGTAGTACTTTTATGTTTGACCTGGCATTGTTCTAGCAGATAGTAAAGAAACTGTGGTACTTTCATGTTAGACCTGGCACTGTTCTCGCGAACAGCAAAGGTACAGTAGTACTTTTATGTTAAACATGGCACTGTTCTAGTGGAAAGTAAAGAAACTGTGGTACTTTTATGTTAGACCTGGCACTGTTCTGGTGGATAGCACAGAAACTGTGGTACTTTTATGTTAAACCTGGCACTGTTCTAGTGGATAGTACAGAAACTGGGATACTTTTATGTTAGACCTGGCACTGTTCTAGTGGATAGTAAAGAAACTGTGGTACTTTTATGTTAAATCTGGCACTGTTCTAGTGGATAGTACAGAAACTGTGGTACTTTTATGTTAGACCTGGCTCTGTTCTAGTGAACAGTAATGGTACGGTAGTACTTTTATGTTAGACCTGGCACTGTTCTAGGGGACAGTAAACGTACGGTAGTACTTTTATGATAGACCTGGCACTGTTCTAGTGCTCAGTAAAGGTACGGTATTAATTTTATGTTTGACCTGGCACTGTTCTAGCAAATGGTAAAGAAACTGTGGTACTTTTATGTTAGACCTGGCTGTTGAGGATTGTTTCGAGGTTTGCAAGCATGTGAATGTCTGCAGCATTCGCATGATTGCACCACGAACCACCTCAGCTGAATGAATACTGGAAAATCGCGCATATCGATGTATGACGCGTTGAACATAGTAACGACAGTCTATGTATGGCCATAGTGCCGTCCGGCAGTGTTTAGATTTGTGGCAGAGCCACTTATTCAGTGTATAATGTGTGTGGCATGGCCACTAATTGAGAATGTATAAAATATGTGATATAATCACTTTGAAACAGAATAGCGTATATCCGTACAGATAATGCTTTGAAAGCAGTAAAGGTAAATGTATAGGACCAGAGAGTCCAGAGTTTAAACGCGAATATCGTGGGACACGATCGCAGTTGATAATAATATATGGCAGTTAAAGCCTGGCTATGGATGCCAAAAGTATTTGAATAAATTAGTCATAGACGCCAAGTGTAAATTAATATGGAACATCACTAGTATTAAGAAGTGATAATTATTCCAATATACGGATTTATATAGAGTTGGTTGCAGACTCTGAAACGCTATTTAAGTAACGGTTATAAGACAGACGTGCGATGTCTGTAAGGATGGAACTTTAGTAGATCCTAGAACTATGTGAATGCCAAGTCCTAATTGTGTGAGAACGTTTCTGTATTCATTTGAAAAAAAGGACATGTATTAAATATTCAGTCGTCATAGAACTTGACCTATTGCCTGAATTCTTCAAGTTCAACATGTGCTGTGACCGTTGATTTAACCCTTGCAAGGTCAGTCCAGACTAGATCATTTATCGAAGAGAATAATAATAATTAAACAACACTGCTGAGAATATTAATATAAAGTTTAATGAAAAGACACTGAATCAAACAATATTTAAATCACACAAAGATGGCTCTTAAACTGCAACAGAACTATGAACCGAAATAATAGAGATGAATCAAACTACTTGAATAAGTATTGCAAAGCAACCCAATAACTCATGCCCATTGGGACTGAATCGGTTAATAATAAGAACAGTCCCCTTAACACCGGCACTGTTCTGGCGGACAGTAAATGTACGGTAGTACTTTTATGTTAGACCTGGCACTGTTCTAGTGGATAGTAAAGAAACTGTGGTACTTTTCTGTTAGACCTGGCACTGTTCTAGTGGATAATAAAGAAACTGTGGTACTTTTATGTTAGACATGGCACTGTTCTTGTGGATAGTACAGAAACTGTGGTACTTTTATGTTAAACCTGGCACTGTTCTAGAGGATAGTACAGAAACTGGGGTACTTTTATGTTAAACCTGGCACTGTTCTAGAGGATAGTACAGAAACTGGGGTACTTTTATGTTAGACCTGGCACTGTTCTAGTGGATAGTAAAGAAACTGTGGTACTTTTATGTTAGACCTGGCACTGTTCTAGGGGATAGTAAAGGTACGGTAGTACTTTTATGCTAGATCTGGCAGTGTTCTAGTGGACAGTAAAGGTACGGTGGTAATTTTATGTTTGACCTGGCACTGTTTTCGCAGATAGTAAAGAAACTGTGGTACTTTTATGTTAGACCTGGCACTGTTCTGGCGGACAGTAAAGGTATGACAGTACTTTTATGTTAGACCTGGCACTGTTCTAGTGGATAGTAAAGAACCTGTCGTACTTTTATGTTAGACCTGGCACTGTTCTAGTTTATAGTACAGAAACTGTGGTACTTTTATGTTAGACCTTTTCATTGTTCTAGTGGATAGTAAAGAAACTGCGGTACTTTTATGTTAGACCTGGCACTGTTCTAGTGGATAGTAAAGAAACTGTGGTACTTTTATGTTAGACCTGGCACTGTTCTAGTGGATGGTAAAGAAACTGTGGTACTTTTATGTTAGACCTGGCACTGTTCTAGTGGATAGTAAAGAAACTGTGGTACTTTTATGTTAGACCTGGCACTGTTCTAGTGGATGGTAAAGAAACTGTAGTACTTTTATGTTAGACCTGGCACTGTTCTGGCGGACAGTAAAGGTACGGTAGTACTTTTATGTTAGACCAGGCAATGTTCTGGCGGACTGTAAACGTACGGTAGTACTTTTATGTTTAACCTGGCACTGTTCTAGCAGATAGTAAAGAAACTGTGGTACTTTTATGTTAGACCTAGCACTGCTCTAGTGGATAGTAAAGAAACTGTGGTACTTTTATGTTAGACTTGGTACTGTTCTAGTGGACAGTAAAGAAACTGTGGTACTTTTCTGTTAGACCTGGCACTGTTCTAGTGGATAGTAAAGAATCTGTGGTACTTTTATGTTAGACCTGGCACTGTTCTGGTGGACATTAAAGGTACGGTAGTACTTTACAGTTAGACCTGGCACTTTTTGGCGGACAGTAAAGGTACGGTAGTACTTTTATGTTAGACCTGGCACTGTTCTGGCGTACAGTAAAGGTACGGTGGTACTTTTATGTTAGACCTGGCACTGTTCTAGCAGATAGTAAAGGGATGTAGGATAAAGAGAGAGGGAAAGTACCTCACGGTGAGAGACAGCCATGTCCTTTTTAGGATAGTCAGGATCCTATTTGGTTCTCCTCTCTTTATCTAGCTCATGTATGGCTCCTCGAATACCGCTTGTGTACGGCGGTGGCCACATCCCGGGCAACAGTCTTGGCTGACTGGCTAAACTACATGGGTGGAGTAGGAGCAATCTTACTCAAAGGAATGTCCATCCCTAGTACACAAAGACTGAGACGGCGAGTGAGGCGGAGGATTCTGAGAAGATCAACGGCTCGCAAAACAGAACAGCAAAGTGTGTGGCACACTAGAGGTGTGTCGGACATAGAAAAAGACAATGGCTAGCCACCGTGGAAGAGATTGGGGCCTTACCACGTACTTCCTACAGAACGTAATGGGATCACAACAAGATAAGAACCGATATGTAGAGAACTCTCTGTCCCCTGGGGAAGAATCTACTGTACAAATTAACAGAGAAGAGGTAACTCCTCTAATGAGTAAGGAAGTCCATAATGATGAGTGTTCCTTAAATTCTGTGGAAAGGGAGCATTCTGAGAAAGACCACCTAAAAACTAGAAGGAGAAGCCTAAAAATAGGAACATGGAATGTTAGAACTCTAAACGGAGAAGGAAAGCTTGACAATCTTATATTAGAGGCAACAGACATGAAACTCGATATACTGGGAGTTGCAGAGGCAAGACTTTTGGATACAGGCTACATAAAAAGAGACCAGTACACGCTTATACACTCAGGAGGAGAAAAGCATGAAAGAGGGGTAGGAATGTTGATAAAGAAGGAGTTAGAAAAATACGTATGTGGATACTGGACACACAATGACAGAATGATGTTACTAAAGATGAGAGCAAAGCCATTCGACATATCAATCTTACAAACTTATCTTCTTCTTCTTCTTCTTCTTCTTCTTCGATCCTTAACCACCGACGGTCAAAGCAGTCAGTGGCCATCACGCCTAGTGGCGTCTTGTAGGGCAACAACAAATTGATTTTACTTTGCACGGTCGGTGGCCATCCTTCGTACAGGGCCCCAACTCTGGTTCATTCTTTGCATCTCAGCCTCCACAGTCCTCCGCCAAGTCTTGTATCCTGTTTTGCGGTCAGGACATCCGTTTTCATGTCAGTGGCTTCCTTTCGGCTTTCACCACTGACAGTCATACGAGCCACTGACTCCGAATGTCCATCCCGCAGCAAAGTTTGTTCATTTGATGTTGTTTCCGTAACTTCATTATTTTTTTTACATAGACAGGGGTGTCAGTCCTATGCTAAAACCCCCAACCTGGAGGACCAGGGTACCAGCTTTTGTCTGACCCCTACCCACACAGACCAGTCCAGCTTGGTTGAACCTACCAGGAGTAAAACTCCCACTGGCATAGCTCTGGGGATTGTCAGGGTACGCAAGCTGCCATACCGCTACAAGGTATAGGTACCATTGATGGCAGTTACAAACTTATGCACCAACTAAAGATCACAGCAAGGAAGAAATAGAAGAATGCTATGAAGAGCTACAATACACACTTAAACCAGTCAAATCTACAGATGTGTTGATAGTAATGGGTGATATGAATGCAAAAGTAGGAAAAGGAAAATACAAGAAAATAGTAGGACAGTATGGATTAGGGACAAGAAATGATAGAGGAGACAGACTTATCCAGTTCTGTGAAGAAAACCAGCTGGTCATATGTAACAACTTTTTTGAACACCACCAAAGGAAATTATACACATGAAAAAGCCCAGGAGATGTAACACGAAATCAAATCGACTATATCATGATAAAACATAGATTTAAGAACAGTGTCACAAGTGCAAAGACACATCCTGGCGCCGACATAAATTCAGATCACAATCCAGTCGTCATCAAAGTAAATATAAAGCTGAAAAGAGCAGGAAACAGAAGACAGGAGGAACTCCAGATAGAAATATCAGCGCTGAAACAACCAGATATAAAACAGAAATATTCAATCGATGTCAAAAATAAATATCAACAGTTATTGACAGAAAGCATGGAGCAGTATAGAAGAGAAAACCCAGAAGAAAAAGCAACCGCAAAATGGGAATGCTTAAAAACAAGCATACAATCAGCAAATGCAAATTTACCTAAAAAGGAGTCTAAGAAAAATCAAATTTGGATGACAGATGACATCTTGAATAAAATGGCAGAAAGAAAGAAAGCAAAAAACACTCCAGAATATAAAACAATAGACAATGACATACGTACTATGTGTAGAGAAGCAAAAGAACGGTGGAAAGAAACAAAATGCAAGAAAATAGAAGACTTGGAAGCAAAGCACATGACAAGAGATATGCATGAAGAAATAAAGAAATTATCAAATCGGTCGCGGTTTGCACAAGGAGGAAGCTGTATCAAGAACAAAAATGGTGTAATATTACTTGATGAGAAAGATATATCAAACAGATGGGCAGAATACGTAAAAGAACTATTTGAGGACAACAGAGGTAAAAAACCATCACGAGATTCTAATGAAGGCCCAAACATTCTCAGATCAGAAGTAGAGAATGCCATTCATATGATACAAAAAGGAAAATCAGCAGGCATGGATAACATAAAAATTGAAATGATAGAAGCTCTGGAGAGCTTTGGTATAGATACAATCACAGAAATATGCAACGATATATACAATACAGGATATATACCACACGACATGAAGACATCAGTTTTCATAACATTGCCCAAAAAACGAAATGCAACAGAATGTTCAGACTTCAGAACAATCAGCCTGATGAGTCATGCAATTAAGATACTGCTCAAAATCATACAGGAAAGAATAAAAAGTAAAGTAGACAGCGAAATCCAAGAAGAACAGTTTGGTTTTAGATGGAACAGTGGAACAAGAGAGGCAATATTTTGCCTAAGAATATTAGCAGAAAAATATACAGAGGTCCAAAAAAGTATGTATATGTGATTCATTGACTATAAGAAGGCTTTTGACAGAGTTCATTATGAGAAAATAATTGAATGCCTCGAAGACATAGTTATTGATGGAAAAGATATAAGAATACTCAGTAACCTTTATTGGGAGCAAACTGCCACAGTAAGACCTGGAAGGAATTATTCACCATACATAGACATAAGAAGAGGTGTCAGACAAGGTTGTGTGCTGTCCCCCTGCCTATTTAATTTATACACCGAAAAAATTTTCAAACAGATACAGGAAATACCAGGACTGAACATCAGTGGAAGGTCAATAAACAACCTTAGATATGCAGATGATACCGTGTTGTTAGCTGAAAGCGAACAGGAGTTACAAGAACTAGTGAAGCAAGTGAACAGTATAAGTCATGAATATGGACTCGACATTAATATTGAGAAAACAAAAACTATGATAATTAGCAAAACAAACGATAAACCCACATTAAAGATAAGCGTAAATGGGAAAATCCTGGAACAAGTCAAGAGCTACGTATATCTTGGTCATATAATAACAGAATATGGCAGATGTGAAACAGAAATCAAGAAGAGAATAGGAATGGCCAAAGCTACATTCAACAACATGAAACATATACTGACATCCAAACAGCTATCTCACAAATTAAAACTGAGAATCATAAAGTGTTATATATATTCTGCATTTACTGTATGGTGCAGAAACATGGACGATGAATAAGCAGTTGGAAGAAAGAATTGAGGATCTTGAAATGTGGATATATAGAAGAATGGGGCGTATCTCATGGAAAGAGATGAAAACAAATAAGGAGGTCCTAGAAAATCTAGGTATGAAAAGAGAACTAATGAGGGAGTTCAAAGTTCGGCAGCTAAAATACTTTGGCTACATAAAAAGGTACCAACGGGCTGATCACCCGTTTGCCAGTCACTTCGATTACGGAAACAACAGCAGATGGATTGATTTGCCATTGCCCTAAAGACGCCAATAGGCGTGATGGGAAACAGTGGCAAAGAAAACCTATCTGCTGTTGCCCTAAGACGCCACTAGGCGTAATGGCCACTGACTGCTTTGACGGTCGGTGGCTAAGGACGGAAGAAGAAGAAGACATAAAAAGGCATAACACCTTGCAGAAGACCATAACAGAAGGGAGAGTTGAAGGCAAATGTGCAAGGGGAAGACAGCACTATAAGTGGGAAGATAACATCAAGAGATGGACAGGAAAAAGTCTATCAGAGTGCACCACCAAGACAAGAGACAGAAGACGTTGGAGATCCATTACAGCCAACCTTCGTTGTGGAGATGGCAACTGATGATGATGATGATAAAGAAACTGTGTGTTACCGTGTTTCTTTTGGCTGTCACTTCTGTATGTGTATGTGTGGAGGTTGTATGAAAAGATAGTGCTACTGTCTATCACAGCTGACAATGTTGACGATGTCAGTAAGGTTGGGCTTACTGTAAGTGGCCGACAGGTGTGTAAATATATATATATATATATATATATATATATATATATATATATATATATATATATATATATATATATATATATATATATATATATATATATATATATATATATGCGAATGTCATGAGTTCTTATGATTTGTTACATCTAATGTCACCCACACAACAGCAACGTTGGGTCAGGAAATAGACCAACTAGTTTTAACTTATACACAGTTTATTTGACACAGTAACGGTGACATCACGGACGACAGATCACAAGGTATCATAGCAATAAATCCATAGATAAATTGACTGCAACACCAGCAACTCATCACAAATCGTAATAATATCCAGTCAATCAGAAACTTGAGTGCATCAACAGCATCTCATAATAAATGGTAATAATCCAATCACTCAGAAAAATAACTCTCGACACACTAGCGAGATTATCACAACCGTCTCGAAGTTCTCCCAGATACTTAATGCCCGAGATTATAGTTTCTCATTAAATCTTCGCTCATGCGCGAACTAACAGCTTGAGTTGTGAGCTCAGCTCACCCGTATCTCTCCCCCAACTCAGAACATAAAGACTCTCTTTATTTAAAAAACAAACTAACAAACATATACTCAGTTGAGCTATGTTCCAAAAATATAGTACACAAAGCACCCAAATAAAAAATCATCTCATAACTTTAAACGTGCTTACTAGCATGTCTATTAAAAAATCAGACCCATACATAAA
Organism: Oreohelix idahoensis; assembly: GCA_024509875.1. Taxonomy (NCBI): domain Eukaryota; kingdom Metazoa; phylum Mollusca; class Gastropoda; order Stylommatophora; family Oreohelicidae; genus Oreohelix; species Oreohelix idahoensis. The sequence goes on along the minus strand of JAMPIV010016048.1, from coordinate 177,922 downwards.
AATCCCTAACACTTAACTCCCACTCAGAATACACGAGTTAACACGGTGGTACATTTTTGTTAGACCTGGCACTGTTCTAGTGGATAGTAAAGGTACTGTAGTACTTTTATATTAGACCTGGCACTAATCTGGCGGACAGTAAAGGTACAGTGGTACGTACATTTATGTTAGACATGGCACTGTTCTGGCGGACAGTAAAGGTATGGTAGTACTTTTATGTTAGACCTGGCACTGTTCTGGCAGTCAGTACTTGTAAAGGTATGGTAGTACTTTTATGTTAGACCTGGCACTGTTCTGGCGGACAGTAAAGGTACGTTAGTACTTTCAAGTTAGACATGGTACTGTTCTGGCGGACAGTAAAGGTACGGTAGTACTTTTAAGTTAGACATGGCACTGTTCTGGCGGACAGTAAAGGTACGGTAGTACTTTTGTGTTAGACCTGGCACTGTTCTAGTGGATAGTAAAGAAACTGTGGCACTTTTATGTTAGACCTGGCACTGTTCCAGTGGATAGTAAAGAAACTGTGGTACTTTTATGTTATACATGGCACTGTTCTGGTGGACAGTAAAGGTACGGTAGTACTTTTATGTTAGACATGGCACTGTTCTGGCGGATAGTAAAGGTACGGTAGTACTTTGGTTTTAGACCTCGCACTGTTCTAGCGGACAATAAAAGTACGGTAGTACTTTAATGTTAGACCTGGCACTGTTCTGGTGGACAGTAAAGGTACGGTAGTACTTTTAAGTTAGACATGGCACTGTTCTTGCGGACAGTAAAAGTACGGTAGTACTTTTAAGTTAGACATGGCACTGTTCTGGCGGACAGTAAAGTTACGGTAGTACTTTTATGTTAGACCTGACACTGTTTTGGCGGAGAGTAAAGGTACGGTAGTACTTTTATGTTATACCTGGCACTGTTCTGGCGGACAGAAAACTTACTGTAGTACTTTTGTTTTTGATCTGGAACTGTTCTAGCGGATAGTAAAGGTACTGTAGTACTTTTATGTAGACCTTGCACAGTTCTAGTGGATAGTAAAGGTATATTAGTACTGTTAAGTTAGACATGGCACTGTTCTTGCGGACAGTAAAAGTACGGTAGTACTTTTAAGTTAGACCTGGCACTGTTCTGGCGGACAGTAAAGTTACGGTAGTACTTTTATGTTAGACCTGGCACTGTTTTGGCGGAGAGTAAAGGTACGGTAGTACTTTTATGTTATACCTGGCACTGTTCTGGCGGACAGTAAACTTACTGTAGTACTTTTGTTTTAGATCTGGAACTGTTCTAGCGGATAGTAAAGGTACGGTAGTACTTTTATGTTAGACCTGGCACTGTTCTAGTGGATAGTAAAGAAACTGTGGTACTTTTATGTTAGACCTGGCACTGTTCCAGTGGATAGTAAAGAAACTGTCGTACTTTATGTTAGACCTGGCACCGTTCTGGTTGACAGTAAAGGTACGGTAGCACTTTTCTATTAGACCTGGCTCTGTTCTGGCGGATAGTAAAGGTACGGTAGTACTTTTGTTTTGGACCTGGCACTGTTCTATCAGACAATAAAGGTACGGTAGGACTTTTATGTTAGACCTGGCACTGTTCTGGCTGACAGTAAAGGTACGGTAGTACTTTTATGTTAGACCTGGCACTGTTCTGGCGAACAGTAAAGGTACGGTAGTACTTTTAAGTTAGACATGGCACTGTTCTGGCGGACAGTAAAGGTACGATAGTACTTTTATGTCAGACCTGGCACTGTTCTGGCGGACAGTAAAGGTACGGTAGTACTTTTAAGTTAGACCTGGCACTGTTCTAGCGGACAGTAAAGGTACGGTAGTACTTTTGTTTTAGACCTGGCACTGTTCTAGTGGACAATAAAGGTATGGTAGTACTTTTATGTAAGACCTAGTACTGTTCTGGACCATATTAATAACCGCGGTACTGTCATTTAGCATTTGAACATTTCTGACCTGAACAACCAGCAAATTATTAGCATAAGAATAATATGTACGACACTAATACACGTTAAGGTGACTTATATGAAGATATTTACTTTGATTTTAATGAGCTAATTTAAAAATGTAACCTGGTAACATAACATAAAGGTAACGTATTCTATGACAAAAGAGTTGTGAGTTCATAATGACGTAACAAAACAGTGTAGATTTCTCCTGACACTGGTCTAGTTATGAGGCTTGATAGAAACAGTTAAATCTCTTGCTTCATCAATAAAAGTTACTGTGCTCCAAGCCTGATAGCATCACGCTCCAATCCACCGTGCCACAAATGTGTAACTGTGTATCTGCGTATCTGTGTATCTAACTTTGCTCTGGAGTTAGTGAAAGCAAATGCAGCAAGGAAGTCAGATGATGACCCTGCCTCGTAAAGTTGGATACAGTATAGTCAAGTCTTTAACACCTTGCTGCCCTATGGCAGTATCTGATACGGAACTACCTTTTCCAGGACAAAACCATTAGCACGAGCTGCATTAACTGTGGGGGTGGTCAGCTCATAGTTTAAAAAGATCCAAGAGCGTGGTGCCTCAAATAGAACAAGAGTAACGTTGTCCAACCTCGGGATGGTGGTTTCCTATGTCGTCAGAGATGACCTTGAGTAGGAGAAGAATAATGTCTTAATGAAAGCTGGGAAATATTTTAACATCATATTTTATCTGAACACCTACGTCACACAATACATTAGTTTGTCCTGATATAACCAATGGACACATGTCTGCTGGACAAATATTTTAACATCATATTTTATCTGAACACCTACGTCACACAATACATTAGTTTGTCCTGATATAACCAATGGACACATGTCTGCTGGACAAATATTTTAACATCATATTTTATCTGAACACCTACGTCACACAATACATTAGTTTGTCCTGATATAACCAATGGACACATGTCTGCTGGACAAATATTTTAACATCATATTTTATCTGAACACCTACGTCACACAATACATTAGTTTGTCCTGATATAACCAATGGACACATGTCTGCTGGACAAATATTTTAACATCATATTTTATCTGAACACCTACGTCACACAATACATTAGTTTGTCCTGATATAACCAATGGACACATGTCTGCTGGACAAATATTTTAACATCATATTTTATCTGAACACCTACGTCACACAATACATTAGTTTGTCCTGATATAACCAATGGACACATGTCTGCTGGACAAATATTTTAACATCATATTTTATCTAAAAACCTACGTCACACAATACATTAGTTTGTCCTGATATAACCAATGGACACATGTCTGCTGGACAAATATTTTAACATCATATTTTATCTGAACACCTACGTCACACAATACATTAGTTTGTCCTGATATAACCAATGGACGCATGTCTGCTGGACAAATATTTTAACATCATATTTTATGTGAACACCTACGTCACACAATACAGTAGTTTGTCCTGATATAACCAGTGGACACATGTCAGCTGGACAAATATTTTAACATCTGATACGTTTTATTTGTGAACACCCTACGTCACACAATACATTAGTTTGTCCTGATACATTAGTTGCTGGACAAATATCCTGATATAACCAATGGATATAACCAATGGACGCATGTCTGCTGGACAAATATTTTAACATCATATTTTATGTGAACACCTACGTCACACAATACAGTAGTTTGTCCTGATATAACCAATGGACGCATGTCTGCTGGACAAATATTTTAACATCATATTTTATGTGAACACCTACGTCACACAATACAGTAGTTTGTCCTGATATAACCAACGGACACATATCTGCTGTACAAAAGTGCTTGGCTCTAGAGAAAAAGAAATAATCAAATTGTTTAAAAGAATCAAGAAAGAAAATATTGTGACACTTTTATTTTGTAACAGTAAGAATGTGACAAACATCAGCTGTCACGTGATACAAAAAGTTCGTTTTTAAACATTTACAATACTTTAAAAGAACAAAATACACCAGCAGAAAAGAGCAAAGAACAGTTGACAGAATTAATGCAGCAAAACAACTTAAAGGCTCAACAAGATTCATTGCTAACAACAGTTTTCAGAGACATTTAAGCATAGACAGATTCCTGAAAATTATATTCTCATACTGCTACAAATCTAGTATATATAATTGCCTGACAGCCACACCAGAGGACATAAATCAGTGGAATATGTCTTATATTTTTGTCCTCAGTATCAGATCAGCGCGAACCAAATTCGTCGCATGGGAGAAAACAACGAACAGCTGAAGAAACATACTTTTAAAAAATATTTTAAACACAGGCTTTTAATGCACTAAAAAGCCACTCATAATTTTTCAAGGACTTTATAGGTTGCAGTCAAAAAATGTAACATCAAATTGTATCATTTAAAAAAAGTAATTGTCAGTTGTGTATTTGTCTGTGAACGCGCGTGCGTTAGTGTGTGTGTGGAAAAGGGGGGGGGGGAGGGGAGCGGTGGGGGGAGAGAAGTTTCAATGTTTCTCTCAAAAGAGACAATCTTGTTGGAAAGAATACACCTGGATTATTTGCAGTTATTGCCCATTTAAGCGATAAAACAGTGTTTAAAAAAAATTATATTAATGTTTAGTTTATTAATTTTATTATTTTTACGACTGATTATTGTATTGTCATGGGGAATACACAACTATGCCATGTTTCAGTTATTACTCATCTGGAAATGATTGAAAAATCGGTTGCTAGATTTGAAGGTAATAAGAGAGTGACATACGTTGCAAGCTAAAGAAAAGCCTGTAAAAAAAGTAGCAGGCAGTTTCTCCATCCACAATCAATATATTTTAATGACCACGCGACGGATAGCAAATCGCCACGTGAAACAGATTTTCTGCAGCGTTCCTGATTGGTTGTCCTGGAAAGTGGCGGTGCACCTCCGCAATATTGTTGGGCATAAATTAAACTGCGGACAAGCGCGTGTATTCCATTGCCCATCATACGTGTACGAGAAACAGGTGTCTAATGTAAGTGCCAGTATGTATCTAAGCAAGTATTACTCACTCAATAGTGGTAGCTTCAACCCGTCATATTTGACTATGGGGATGATGTACCATTGTAGTGATATCCTTCTGCTTCTTTTTTTTTTGTCTCCCTTGTGTTCCCTTAGACTCTCAGTAAATATGGCTTTAACATTACCATATAATTTCTGTCAAACGAGTTTAATATCTATGAACGATTTCACTTAACTCAAATACTAAGCAACATCATGCTGTTTTTAAAGAGAATTATATTTTATATCTACATTTCAACGTCCTTTCTTCGACCGTCCTTTGAAGCATGTCGACAATATACATGACACAAGTGATGGTTGTCATTGCAAATCTAAAGTTTTTCTGCTTTTTGTTATTTTTAAATTATTGATAAAATCAATGTGTTTCTTCAAAAAGCTAAGTCGGCACGTCTTTTGTTTCAACCACAGTCTGGTCAAGATTAAATTAATGTGGACTTTGCATGAAATGTTTGAGCTTGTCAAAGAAATATTTTTCAGATGAATTTACGTTACTTCAAAACTAATATTGACTTATGATGTCAAATAATAAAACATGTAAAGAGACAGCTTGTATTGTTCTTACACAATGCACTGAAAAGTAAGAAATAAATTGTCCACGCAAACTATTGCATTAAAAAAAGTGGATGGTTAGTTCACATTAATCAGTAACTCGCCATATCGCTTAAAAAATTACGAAGTAATGTATTACTGGTTTGGTAAAAACCATAAAAGTGGTACCTTAAGCTATTATGTTTCGTCACGTGTTTTCACGGAGTTGAATTTCAGATCATCCAACCTGACTATTCTCAGCATATGGCTCCAAATACACTAACAGCCGTTGAGCGGGACCTAGGTTGTGAGCCTCTGAAATTCATGTTGCCAGCAATGTAGCTTTTTATTTCGATGTTACTTTGATTTTGATTTTTTGTTTTGCTTTTGGCCATCCTCGATTTCTTTTTCCTGCTGGAGTCCATAGCATAACAGTTCTGGTGATGGTATCATATGTCTCTTCTGAGGATCAGGCCAACCCAATTCCAGCGTCTACCCGAGCATACCTACTTGGTGGCTCTAAGTTAACAGTTCTTGGTTAGCGATGGTGTTCCGCCAGAAAACTAGAAGAATTTTCCTTAGGAAGATTGTGTCGAAAGAGAACAATTTGAACATCTCCTTTTCTGTAACTCACCAGCATTCTGCACCGTATAGAAGTACAAAAATGACGCAGCTCCAATATATTTGTAATTTAGTGTTTATACTGTTCTGGTAGGATTTCCAGATAATGTTTAGGTTGACGAAGGCAATTCTGGCTTTATCTATTCAGCTACCGACGTCTTCGCTTGTTCCGCCATCTGGTGTTACTATAATTCCAATGTATGTAAATATGTTTGTATTTTCTAGCTTTTGGTCCCTTATTGTTATGGGTGTAGCATTTCTTAATTTAATGTCACGACTTCTATATTCTTTAGAATAATGTTTAGTCACACCTGTTGGATATGTTTATTCCAATCTTGTTTGCCGGATTACCAAGTTAAAAACAGAGTGGTTAATCAGGGGCATCCCTGCCGCACTCCTGTTTTCATCTCAAATGCTAGGTTGCTGTGACAAACACTGCATTTGAAATTAGCGTACAGGTTTTTAATGATGAACACCATGCAATTAGGGATTCTATAAACCCTCAGTATTCTCCATAGGCTGTACCTGTGTATACGCTTTGAAATGCTTTTTCAAAGTCGACACAATTTATATACATCTACTTCTGTCATTCTAAACACTGCTTTATTATGTTTCTGAGCGTGAATATATGTTGACAATTTAACAGTTATTCATCAGTTCAAATCCATTGGCGTTGTTTCTGTTTGCTAGATTTGTGCAAATAATGGTTCTAATAAATATACCGCAAATACAGGATCTCTTTTAAATAGCTCTACATTTAGGTTGTCATAGTCTGAAGCTTTTCCGTTCTTTAGCCCTTTGATGGGAGCCGCGCTGGTGTAATGGCTACGGCGTTGTACTGGCGACCAGGTTTTCATTGTTCAAACCCGGGCGTCGGCATTTGAAGGAATGTTTACGACCGGAAATTTGACTGAATAACCTGAACGGTTCCTGCACATAAATCCCGTGTGGATGGGAAGGAGCTTCGCTCCTGACCGGGTTGGAAGGAAAGTCCACTGACCCCCCAGCCTCGCAATGACATGTCATTGGGCCAAAAGAGCTGGAAAGCTCGAGTGCCGCTGGTTAGAGAAAAAAAAAAAAAACCTTTGATAGCTGTCATGATTTCCTCCCTACATGGAAATTCTATATTTATATCTAGAACAATTTTAGCCTCTGGAATGTTCAGTAGTAACTCTGGGGTGTTTTATTTAGCGTTTCTCTGAAATTGTCAGCGCATTTTGCTCCTTGCCCCAGTTCTGTGGTGACGAGATTTCCACTCTTGTCTCTCACTAGTGTAATGTTGTTTGTGTCCCGTTTTCCATTGTAGAGAAAGTTTTTAAGGTGCAGTGTTAGTAGTAGAGCAGAAATAGTCTTCTGAAATACAGCTGTTGGAGAAGAACACTGGTGTCACAAGCTAGTCACGGCTGTGAAGGTATCTACTTTATATAATATTCAAAGTAAAGTCAGAGTCTAAGGTGCCGCTAAGTAATTACCTGTGACAATCAAATAATTCAGAACAAAATTCAATCTCAACAATATACAATTAATAAGTCAGCTGAATACAATTTCCTGAATTTATTATTTACATCTATCCTTCTTTCTTTTTGATAAATGGTGAATGTTGAATAATGGAACTCAATGGATAAGTGTTTTTTTTTTCTTCAAAATTTGGATGATGGTGAAATTCTAAGTAATTAACTTTAAAACAGTGTGTCTTGAGTCTTTTGAATCGTTAGTCTCGCCATCTTTGGTGAAAACCTACCAGTACAGTGGTAAAACTGTAGAAATACAGAAGTCCGTGAAGAATGTCGCACACATGATTCTTTGTGTTGCGGCAGTTGAAGTTTCAACACGATTTATTCAGCTGAAAATTAAAGCAGCAGTTTTAGATAACCTAGGGAGGAAATATGACCTCCTAGGGGACCCCACACAGGACTTCAGGATGTCCCAAGCTAGAGAAAATCGAGGACACGCCCAAGTGGTCCTTGACCTCTAACCTCTAATCAGTCCGAACATATCGGCGCAGAAGAAGGCCCAAAGGGATGATAAAACCCTATAGCCGGTGCTGTACAAAGTTATAAGACAACTACTCTCATGCTCCACATGGAACATATTATAGGGAGAATGGTTTAGTCTACAGACAGGTCGGGAACATGAGACAATTAACTGTCCTAGTCCCATATTATAGGGAGAATGGTTTAGTCTACAGACAGGTCGGGAACATGAGACAATTAACTGTCCTAGTCCCATATTATAGGGAGATTGGTTTAGTCTACAGGCAGGTCGGGAACAAGAGACAATTAACTGTCCTTGTCCCATATTATAGGGAGAATGGTTTAGTCTACAGACAGGTCGGGAACATGAGATAATTAACTGTCCTAGTCCCATATTATAGGGAGAAAGGTTTAGTCTACAGACAGGTCGTGAACATGAGACAATTAACTGTTCTAGTCCCATATTATAGGGAGAATGGTTTAGTCTACAGACAGGTCGGGAACATGAGACAATTAACTGTCCTAGTCCCATATTATAGGGAGAATGGTTTAGTCTACAGACAGGTCGGGGACACGAGACAAGTAACTGTTCTTGTCCCATATTATAGGAAGAATGGTTTAGTCTACAGACAGGTCGGGGACATGAGACAATTAACTGTTCTATTCCCATATTATAGGAAGAATGGTTTAGTCTACAGACAGGTCGGGAACATGAGACAATTAACTGTTCTAGTCCCATATTATAGGAAGAATGGTTTAGTCTACAGACAGGTCGGGAACATTGAGACAATTAACTGTCCTAATCCCATATTATAGGGAGAATGGTTTAGTCTACAGACCGGTCGGGAACAAGAGACAATTAACTGTCCTAGTCACATATAAAACCCCCCTTATGCAACAGCTGCATAAACCCAATTTACAACACCATTGAGGATCATGGACCTTAATTAGACATGTTTACCTCTTTAGCCGGGCATGTAACGAGACACTCGACAACACGTGAAAGCTCGCTCAGACTGCAATAGCGTGGTCAACTAAAATTATAAAAAACCACCATTAATCCTTGAGGACTGAGAAGAAGCAGAGTACAGAACTCTCAACAATGGAGAGCTCAGACATCTATTCACCACTGATCCTCAGCATAACAGAGCTGAAAAGACGCAGGCTGAAGACGTAACCTGCTATGATAAACACCATACATCACAGCGCATACTTCGGGTGGAGCATTCCACAAAGGAGATGGTGTTCTATATCGCCGAGTGAGAAATGAAAAACAACTGGTTGTTGCACCCCCTTCAGCTCTCACATCATGAAAGCTGGACATGTCGTGCCATCAGATTGTGGTGAAATTACAGTGATGCAACGTTAAAATTCCTCCAATTATAAAGATAACAGGTAAAATAACATGTAGGGATAAAAATATAGGCAAGATATGCCGCGGTTTCTTCACCTACGCCAGCGTTTTCTAGGGTCATTGAACACTAACTAGTTAGAATATGCAAACTAACGGTTTATCCTTTTAGACGGGGTAGAAACGGAGATAAAAGAAAAAAATGCGACGGTCTGAACACGTGTTTGAATCTAAAGTCTAGGAGACGCAATTTGTAGTTTTTAAAGAAAAAATTACGTCACTAGTTGACACAATGTAAGAAAGTGGACAAAAAACGACCTTAGCTCTTGTTAGAAACAGACGTTTCTTGGACGGTTTACGGTAATTAGTCGTTTAGTTTGAATGTAGCGGCAAACGCCGTGCCCGAAGGTTCAAAAACAAACTTCAAAAATAACCTTGAAAAGTAGGTTTTTTCTTAATAATATGTTTAGGAGAATAAAAACTAGCTAGTGTGATAGCCCATCTTAATCTGAGAAATAATATACTTTTAATTACACAGACGGACAGATAACACGGAAAATATTGACGAAAGACTGTATTGTTCAATACAGACTAGCAGACAGTTTTTTGTGCATATTTTCACTAAAGTTACATTTTGACGCGTCCTTGAGCCTAACGCATAAAAACAAACTGCAGGTGGACTAGGGGCAGGGTAGGAGGATAGTAGCTAAAAATAACTTAGCATAGAATCTTAGAAGTAGGGGGAGACAAAATTTGTGTAGTTTTTTCTTGTAGTTGGTCCAAAAACAAGTGTAATTTTGGGAAAAACCAAGTTGGGACGGACAGACCGACAGAAAAATACTACACACTAGACTGAGACTGGACCGAAATTGGACATTTGTAGTTTGAATATTCGAAAGGTAGAGGGGAAGTCCGCTGATTGGACAGAAGCTTTCATATTATAGAAAGAAAGACGCCCGCTAGTGCCATTTTGTATAAGACTGTCCATTTACACAGTTCTTTAATGCTAAAAGAGTGATTCCCAGGAAATATTATATATTATCAGTGGGACGCCATAATCTAGCCAGCAGCTCAGCTGAGTTTTGCTAGTACAACGTAACTGTGATTTCAATTTTGAATTGTGGTAAGGGAAAAAGCATTTACCTTTTTTATTTTAATATTTTGAGTGATTGATACTGCCATGTCATGAAAAATGTTTACGACAAGTGAGTGCTTATTCTAGGTCCCCAGCGACAGTCCAGAGCCTAGAGGCAAACAAATAATATAGGAAAACATATCTAAGACTATAGAAGACAGATCTATATTTGAGATCAGTGGGAACATATCACCCACCTTATTGGATGGAAGAGGAAACTATTGAATATATTTCGGATGCAATGCAGTCATGGGAAACTGGTGCTATTGGATAACACCTGGGTGAGATGTGCTGAGTTGGTCAGAGAGATCTGACCCGATCTTTGTAATTGTTTGTTTTGCTTTGTTGTGTATAAAATTGGTGCAGTAGGCAGTGTGTTGACACATGGCACACATTTTGGTTTCAGAGTTTCTGGTCTGGCACTACGCTAGTGCCAGATGCTTTGTAGAAGTCCAAGAGTGGATGCCTAAGATGCAAACCATTTTACTCCAGCTACTGTGAGGAGTGGGCCACTTGAATTCTTTACTGCATCGTCACATGCCAGATAAGTGAAAACCTGGCCTGCTGTGGATTCATCAAACTTTTCCACAATAAATAAATAAACAAAATCCTGTTGTATAAAAACTATACTTCAGTCCATATTTCACAGACAATGAACATTATAATACAGAGATTGGGCATGATGACACCACCCGACTAGACATCCAGTGCTAGTTTTCCAAAGACACTGTAGTTAGTATTAATATTAACCAATGTAACAATATATCTATGTACAAAAATTTCATTGAGATTATTCAATATATATATATATATATGCACTTTTATTGATAAATACATATTGTTCATACGTCCTGACCAGAAGAACATTTGGTTCAGGACTAAATAAATTCAAAAAATTGTCAAATTTAAATTCTAAAAGCCAGTGTTAGTTGATTTGATCATAGAGCTTATTATTATTATTAGACTTAGTATTTACATGTGTGTGTCTGTGTATTTTATTACCTACACATCACATTTCATTACCCTAGACATTAAACGTAGCTAACATACATAATAGCAGAATAGGTCTGTTTGAGGTCATAAGTGGTAGCAGAAAGGCATTCTGTAACTCACATAAACTGTTATCTTCAGGAGCCTTCACAGCTGACCTCATCCAGTACACTAGGTAACATAGCAACCACGCAATAACATCAAAAATTACTACAAATATTGGGTAGCTCTTGTCCGAGATTTAGGTTTATCAAAGATATTAGGGTCTCCTGGTCCGGGAATTAAACTATTGGGGGCATAAATTGTATAAATTTAACAGTGTCCCTAAAATTAAAAGTGGAAAATAAAAGTTGATGAATCTTCACAGCCAGTGGTAATTAATTAATTAGTATATTACCTTAGTAATTATATACTTATAATTTACCTTAGTCATTGTTAAATTGTGTGATATAGTATGGCAGATCTAGCCAAATTCAGATCGGCTGCTGTGCTGACGGCGAAGGAAATTAACATGGATGGTCAGGTTTTAATTCAATATGTAACGTCAGAATGTGACAAGTATATTGAAAGGGAAGATAGTAGGTTAGCTGAAGAGAAGAGGTTACAAATTGAGGCTGATAAAGAACTTAAGAGGCTGCAGATTGAGGCTGACAAAGAGGCCAAGGCATTGGAGGCAGATAGGGAGATTAAAAGGCTCCAATTAGAAGAAAAAAGGCTGAAAGTGAAGCAGAGGAAAGAAGATAAGCTACAGAAAGAGAAGGAAAAAAGGCCGAAAGGGAGGCAGAAGATAAGAGATTGACTGCCGAAAGGGAGGCAGAGGAAAAGAGACAGGCTGCTGAGGCAGAAGATAGGAGATTGCAAAGGGAGCACGAATTACGACTAAGGGAGCTGGAATTACAAGGCCATGCTCCGGAAAATGGTGCCAGCCCCTTTGCCTCAGATGCCACGCCTAGTCAGGGAGCCTCAACCTCAGCTATGGGGTTTCATTTAGACCATTTTGTTGAGAAAGACGATGACATAGAGGGGTACCTAAGTCGATTTGAACTATTGGCTACTACGTATGGGTTGGAGAGAGAGAGGTGGAGTCTTAAGTTATCCCAGGGGCTTAGAGGTACTTCTTATGAAGTTTTTGCTAAAATGAATAGAGACGACCAAGACAATTATGACATGCTAAAGCAGGCTTTGTTATTGAGATATGAAAAGAATGGTGAATTTTATCGTAAGAAGTTTAGAAATGCCAAACTTTTGTCTGGGGAGACATACCACCAATTCTCTGCCAGATTGGAAACCTATTTGGAGAAATGGACTGCTCTGGGGAAGACCCAAGATCTCAAAGAAATGATCATGATAGAGCAATTAAGAGAGTCCATGGCTCCAGACCTGAGAAAATTTCTCATGGAACAAGGTGCAGAGAGGTTGGGGGAGGTTTTGAATGTCGCTGAGAGGTATCAAGCAGTCCAGGCAGAGGTAAGTGGCTCTAAAAAGAAACATACAGAAAATTTTAAAGCCCCACAGCACTTTAATAAATTTGATACCAGAGAACAAGGTAATAAAGGTAGGACAAACTTTGATAGGCCACGAAATGATTATCGTGATAGAAACTCACAGTTCAATGACCAAAAATATAATGAAAGAAAACCTTTTAACCAAGGAAAGAGGTGGTGCAAATGGTGTAAGAAAGACAACCATAACACCGAATTTTGTAAAAGGAAACCTTCAAACATTGCTGCAATGAAATCGGGGAACCAGAGATTAAAGGTTAATCCTAATGGACAGCAGGAACCTTATCACCCCCCAGTTTGTGAGGATGTTATTAGTAATGGGGTCACCATAAGGTGTCTATATGATACAGGTTTGGATTATGATTCAGTTGTGAAGGCTAGCCTAGTGGACCCAAGTCAGTATACCACCGAATCAGTGGAAATACAAGGGGCGACTAAGGACATACCACTCATGACACTTCCCATCGCAAGGATAACGGTGAAAACTCGCTATGTGGAAGGAGACATCAGAGCAGCAGTGATAGATGAACCAATCTACCCTCTGATATTGGGGTGTAGATACGTCTTCTTCGGGAATCCCGAGAGACCTGTGATCATGGCGACAGTGCAGACCAGGTCACAGTCAAAGGAGGAAGAAGGTGAACCTATAAATGCTCATCCAGAAGAGATGAGGAAGGCGCAGGCTGAGGATAGGACACTCAAGCCATGTTTTAAAAAATTGCCTAAATGCCACACACCTCCAAGCAAGGGAGAGTATTTTATGAGGAACAAAGTATTATACAGGAAGACAGGAACTAGATCCACTGGTCAAGGACTGTTGGTTCTTCCCAAGGCATATAGGGCAAATTTAATAAGGAGCTTACATGTTGGAAAAGATGGTGACCATGAGAAAATGGGTACCATCTGCCAAAAGGTGGCTCGAAAATACTATTGGCCCGACGTAAATGTCGACATTGAGAACTTTGTAGAAGCATGTGGCGTATTTCATGAGGGAACACCCACAAAGGGAAAAAATGTGCAGGACCTAGAAACGCCACGGGGCAAACTTAGGCCTGAAAGGAAAAATAATTATAATACAGTAGACAAAGTGGAATGGGAGCCCCCTTTTCACAGACAGTCTTCACTTGAATGTATTAACATGGCCTCTATGCGACGAGTACAAAGAGTAATTTTACCCCTGAATAAGCTGACAATCCCTCGGTCAGAATTATATAAACTGGAGGAAACTAAAAGAAAGCGACGATCTCTCATAAGTAATCTAAAGTGGGGAGACAAACCCAAGAAAAAAATTGGTAGTGGTCGATTTGTGAGTGATGATTCTAGGAAGAAAAGTCCTCAATACAATGCTTCTAGTGAAAAGGACCCGACGGGTGCCATGAAAAATAAGTATGAATATTTAAAAGTTCATATGTAAATTATTAAGGACCTGGACAGATGAGAAAGCAGAAGAGACTGTTACCTCATCATATCAATATGTGAACGAGCTGACCACTCATCTGAAAGCTGGATGGAAACTGGCAAATGATAATTTGAGACAAGCCAGGAAGAAACATGCAGCGTATTTTAATAGGAAAGCAAAGGACAGAGAATTAGCTGTGGGAGAGAAAGTGCTTCTTCTACTACCCGGCAGCAAGAATACGTTGCAAATTGGATGGCAAGGTCCATATACGGTTCTAGAGAAGGTGTCTAGAACAAACTATAAAATTGACAAAAAGGGGAAGGAAAAGATATATCATGTAAACCTTTTAAAGAAGTATCTGGACAGACCAATCAAGGAAAGCACCCCCTTACTGACCTTGGCTATCGCAACTGAAATGAAAAAGGAACCACTCACCTCACATGAATACCCATTACACCCCTGTGAGACAGCCGCACAGGTAAAAGTCAGTAAGCACCTGACTAAAAATCAGAGGGAGAGAGTTCAACAGGTTCTGGAGGAACATACGGATGTGTTAACAGATAAACCAGGACATACAAATTTGCTACAGTATGACATGAAGCTGGTAGACTCAACACCAATCTGTATGAGAGCCTATTCTGTTCCGTTCGCTAAGGAGAAGGCATTGAAAGAGGAAATAGATTATTTGTTGAAAGAAGGGATTATTTCTCACAGTGAATCTTCTTTTAGCTCCAGTGTAGTTTTGTTGAGGAAACCGTCTGGGGAACATAGACTGTGCATAGATTACAGGAAACTGAATGCTGTCACAGAAGGTCAGGTGGATCCATTACCGGACACAAAACAGTTATTTGCCAGATTGAACAAGGCAAAATACTTTTCGAAGGTGGATCTTAGCAAAGGCTATTACCAGATTCCAGTGAAGCCTGAAGTTAGACCTTATTTAGCTTTTAGCACCTCGGAAGGACATTATGAATTCAACATGCTACCATTCGGATTGAAACATGCTCCGAGTGTATTTTCTAGGATGATGCGCAAATTGTTGGATCCCTTGAATAATCCATGTATCACAAATTTCATGGATGATATTCTCGTTGCCACAGAAACTTTTGAAGAACACATTAACGCTCTGAATATGTTATTTGATAGGCTTAGGGAAGCGAACTTAACTGCTAGAGAAACAAAATGTTGTATTGGATGCAAAAAGTTGGAATTCTTGGGACATACTGTATATCAGGGTAACATGACCCCTGACCCCAAGAACTTGGAAAAACTGCAGAGAGCACCTAGACCGCAAACAAAAAAAGACGTGCGATCATTCGTGTCGTTATGTGAGTTTTACCAAAAATATATCAAAAATATTAACTCTATATGTGCTCCTCTGACTGATCTGACTAGCAAGGGAAATCCAGATAAAATTGTTTGGTCAGCGCAATGTGAATTGGCATTTCAAGAGTTAAAGGAAAAACTCACTAGCAAGCCTATTCTCAAATTGCCTGATTTGACTCAGGACTTTGTGGTGAGAACAGACGCAAGCAATGTAGGCGTGGGGGCTACTCTGTTGCACAGGTCCTCTTCACCCAATGGGGAACTGAACCCAGTCGCTTATGCAAGCCGCAAGTTGAACAAATCGGAAAAAGGATATTCCACAAGCGAAAAAGAATGTTTAGCGTTAATCTGGGCAATAAAAAAGTTCCAAATATATCTGTATGGTAGGACTTTTGTGGTCCAGACAGATCACCAGCCTCTCGTGTTCTTATCTCAGGCCAAGCAGGAAAATGCAAGATTGTTAAGATGGTCTTTATTGTTGCAACCATATCAGTTTAATATTGAATATATCCCGGGATCACAGAATGTCGGTGCAGATTTCCACTGTAGGCACCCCTGTGATCAAAATTAGAGTAGTTGGCAGGCGGGAGGAGTTAATTTTATCTATGTGTATCACTGGTTTTGGAACTTGCATTAGTGCATGTTCTCAGGTGGGGAGATGTGTGGTTAAATTACAGCGATGCAACGTTAAAATTCCTCCAATTATAAAGATAACAGGTAAAATAACATGTAGGGATAAAAATATAGGCAAGATATGCCGCGGTTTCTTCACCTACGCCAGCGTTTTCTAGGGTCATTGAACACTAACTAGTTAGAACATGCAAACTAACGGTTTATCCTTTTAGACGGGGTAGAAACGGAGATAAAAGAAAAAAATGCGATGGTCTGAACACGTGTTTGAATCTAAAGTCTAGGAGACGCAATTTGTAGTTTTTAAAGAAAAAATTACGCCACTAGTTGACACAATGTAAGAAAGTGGACGAAAAAACGACCTTAGCTCTTGTTAGAAACAGACGTATCTTGGACGGTTTACGGTAATTAGTCGTTTAGTTTAAATATAGCGGCAAACGCCGTGCCCGAAGGTTCAAAAACAAATTTCAAAACTAACTTGAAAAAAGTAGGTTTTTTTCTTAATAATAAGTTTAGGAGAATAAAAACTAGCTAGTTTGATAGCCCATCTTAATCTGAGAAATAATATACTTTTAATTACACAGACGGACAGATAACACGGAAGATATTGACGAAAGACTGTATTGTTCAATACAGACTAGCAGACAGTTTTTTGTGCATATTTTCACTAAAGTTACATTTTGACGCGTCCTTGAGCCTAACGCATAAAAACAAACTGCAGGTGGACTAGGGGCAGGGTAGGAGGATAGTAGCTAAAAATAACTTAGCATAGAATCTTAGAAGTAGGGGGAGACAAAATTTGTGTAGTTTTTTATTGTAGTTGGTCCAAAAACAAGTGTAATTTTGGGAAAAACCAAGTTGGGACGGACAGACCGACAGTAAAATACTACATACTAGACTGAGACTGGACCGAAATTGGACATTTGTAGTTTGAATATTCGAAAGGTAGAGGGGAAGTCCGCTGATTGGACAGAAGCTTTCATATTATAGAAAGAAAGACGCCCGCTAGTGCCATTGTGTATAAGACTGCCCATTTACACAGTTCGTTAATGCTAAAAGAGTGATTCCCAGGAAATATTATATATTATCAGTGGGACACCATAATCTAGCCAGCAGCTCAGCTGAGTTTTGCTAGTACAACGTAACTGTGATTTCAATTTTGAATTGTGGTAAGGGAAAAAGCATTTACCTTTTTTATTTTAATATTTTGAGTGATTGATACTGCCATGTCATGAAAAATGATTACGACAAGTGAGTGCTTATTCTAGGTCCCCAGCGACAGTCCAGGGCCAAGAGGCAAACAAATAATATAGGAAAACATATCTAAGACTATAGAAGACAGATCTATATTTGAGATCAGTGGGAACATATCACCCACCTTATTGGATGGAAGAGGAAACTATTGAACATATTTCGGATGCAATGCAGTCATGGGAAACTGGTGCTATTGGATAACACCTGGGTGAGATGTGCTGAGTTGGTCAGAGAGATCTGACCCGATCTTTGTAATTGTTTGTTTTGCTTTGTTGTGTATAAAATTGGTGCAGTAGGCAGTGTGTTGACACATGGCACAAATTTTGGTTTCAGAGTTTCTGGTCTGGCACTACGCTAGTGCCAGATGCTTTGTAGAAGTCCAAGAGTGGATGCCTAAGAAGCCCATCATTTTACTCCAGCTACTGTGAGGAGTGGGCCACTTGAATTCTTTACTGCATCGTCACAGGCCAGATAAGTGAAAACCTGGCCTGCTGTGGATTCATCAAACTTTTCCACAATAAATAAATAAACAAAATCCTGTTGTATAAAAACTATACCTCAGTCCATATTTCACAGACAATGAACATTATAATACAGAGATTGGGCATGATGACACCACCCGACTAGACATCCAGTGCTAGTTTTCCAAAGACACTGTAGTTAGTATTAATATTAACCAATGTAACAATATATCTATGTACAAAAATTTCATTGAGATTATTCAATATATATATATATGCACTTTTATTGATAAATACATATTGTTCATACGTCCTGACCAGAAGAACATTTGGTTCAGGACTAAATAAATTCAAAAAATTGTCAAATTTAAATTCTAAAAGCCAGTGTTAGTTGATTTGATCATAGAGCTTATTATTATTATTAGACTTAGTATTTACATGTGTGTGTCTGTGTATTTTATTACCTACACATCACATTTCATTACCCTAGACATTAAACGTAGCTAACATACATAATAGCAGAATAGGTCTGTTTGAGGTCATAAGTGGTAGCAGAAAGGCATTCTGTAACTCACATAAACTGTTATCTTCAGGAGCCTTCACAGCTGACCTCATCCAGTACACTAGGTAACATAGCAACCACGCAATAACATCAAAAACCACTACACAGATTAACATGTTTAATTGGGAGTGACTTCCTATTCATGATTACAGTCTGACAACCATTGTCAGCCAACAATACTAGTCACTCACAACGCACATATTGCAACCACTGTCAGCCAACAATACTAGTCACTCACAACGCACATATTGCAACCATTGTCAGCCAACAATACTAGTCACTCACAACGCACATATTGCAACCATTGTCAGCCAACAATACTAGTCACTCACAACGCACATATTGCAACCATTGTCAGCCAACAATACTAGTCACTCACAACGCACATATTGCAACCATTGTCAGCCAACAATACTAGTCACTCACAACGCACATATTGCAACCATTGTCAACCAACAATACCAGTCACTCACAACGCACATATTGCAACCACTGTCAGCGAACATTACCAGTCACTCACAACGCACATATTGCAACCATTGTCAGCCAACAATACAAGTTACTCACAACGCACATATTGCAACCATTGTCAGCCAACAATACCAGTCCCTCACAACGCACATATTGCAACCATTGTCAGCCAACAATACCAGTCACTCACAACGCACATGTTGGAAGGGAAGAGGAAAGCTCTCTCACATGGGACGACACTAGAGTAAGGCAAAGCACAGTAAAAATGATCGCCCAAATCTCTATTATTTAATAATTGTTCAGGAAGTCCAGGGTAGCATTATCGCGGATGTTTTCCTTGCTCCGGCAGTAGTGGTCAACGAATGATAAAAAATGGGAGTTTAAGGATATGTTTTCAGAAGATAACAACCGTTACTCAAGATTACTGTTGACAGATATGTAAAATCAAGAGTCGAATGGCTTTGTTGGAGTACATTCCTTGCGTTGTAGGAGTAACTGCCTTACATTTTACCGCTTAGAGTGTCCTCTAGACCCGTATGTTGTAGATGATGTCCAGCGTTGATTATTAGTATCAGAAACTGAGAATTGGATACACGTAAAACACTTCTCTTAAGAATTTGAACTAATTGTCAGGCCATCGAGACTAATGGAACTGTGCTTTGGAGACCGGAAGAAGAAAATTGCACCATTTTCCTATATATTTATATTTGTGTGAGTGTGTGTGTGTGTGCGAGTGCGTGCGTGTGTGTGTGTGTGTGTGTGTGTATGTATCTGAGTTCAGAAAATGATGAAATAAGAACATGTGTACCATGATATCATCAACATCCGCTCTCTACAACTATTGGATCTTGGAGCTATCTGTGCTATTAGTTCTGTGTAAGGAAACCCGCCCCCAGCCTTGTTTCATACGCTCCTGTTTCCATTTGCTGAAGTTCCAAGCCAGCTTCCGTCTGGTGTCTAGAACCAGTTATAACAATATATCATGCAGTTTTGTTTTATAGCACGTGGACATCTATAACAAGACCTGTCAAAATCTTCTATTACAATGCTGCTTTCAAACACAATCACGATATGTTGTACTGAGTCTTTACATTTTCGTTTCAAGGCAATATGTAATTCTAGTATTTACTGCACATATGCTCTTTAGTCGGAAACATGCGGTGTTAATTGGCTACAGCTGTATTCGTTTTACTTTCAAAACAGATAACAGTATCGACAGAAGAATACGCCTTGGCCAGAAAATCTTGTATACATTTCTCGACGTCCTGGATATTTGTCTGTGAAACAGGTGCATTCGGCGAACGAGTTTATAATAATCCTAAATAGAGGACCTAATAGTTTCCAAATCCTTGGAATATATTTACCGTTTTCATCTAATCTCTGAAACAACTGTTTGAGTACAATGCATGCTACGTACATTACCTTTTTCTTTAATGTTTGTTTGGTTTTTAAAACGGTTGCATTAACGCCAACCAATATACGGTCATCTGGTGACTTTACCTCATGGGTAACTTCTAAGTTATCAGATAGATCTAAGAGGACTTTAATGCTGTCTAGCAACTCTGAAGATATACCAACATTTGCGGGCATTGTAGCTCGACCCATGGAAAGATCGTCAGACAAAAGGGACAGTTATGAAGTAAGTATTAACGTTTTACATTTCAATATCTTCTTATGAACGTACCAAACAAAGATAACATTCTTCAATAGTCAAACTCCCGTACGAGCAAAAAATTTTTAATAGGTACGCAAACAAATTCTACATGCAAAAAAACCTGCTGCATATTAGACTATACACACATATTTACATTCTAGTTAACTTCCTTGGACTCAATGTGTTGTTTTTCAATGTTTATTGACGCTGATGGTCATATGGGAAGTAAATATAATGTATTGAACAAACATTTCCAATGTATTTAATAATAGTAATAATAGCCACTTCATTCATAACTGACTTCTTAAAGGACACAAACCATGTCCATATTACTTTTTCCTCTATCCAGCTTTACCAAGACTGTACCTTCCGTTTATTTCTGTTAGATGTCAACTCGTTTTACACTTCCATTCCTCACTCTGATGTTCTCCGAGCTCTCCGGATTTTCCTGGACCAGCGCACCCACCCCTCTATCGCTACAAAGACTCTCCTGCGCCTTGCTAAACTGGTCCTTCGACTTAATTCCTTTGAGATAGAGTCAAGTTAGCATTGACCTGACACCAGCACAGCGCTGCTGTCAAAAGGATCCTGTATCGCCACCTACCTCTCCTTCAGGCTGAACCAGTGGCGCGAAAAGTGTTTAGTGAGAAACTCTTGCTGGCATATAGAAGGATAAACATTTGAGTGACCTCCTAGTCCACAGCAGTTTAAAACTGTCAACGATGGCCATTTGTGGACCCAGACATGTCACCGAACACGATGCAAGACAAATCAGTATGTAATCCAAACACGTTCAGTGTCATTCCCTAAGGCCAAGTTCACCATCACCCATTGCTTACCATGCGAGTCTGATAACGTCATTTATGCTATTATATGCAAACGTTGCAATATTACTTACATCGGCCAAACAGGCACATGGCTGGGAGATCGATTCTGCAGACACCTGTACGGCATCCACTTCAATGACCCTGGAGACCACAGGGCCACTAACATCCAGGTGACAGCCATCAGATCATGTTCCTCGGATGCCAACAATCGGTTTCGCCTGGAACAATGCCTCATACACCTTATAGATTGCCTTAAACCACATGGTTTCATCACGCTGTATTTTTTTGTCTGGGGCGTCCTTATCTATTTAGTCCTCGTGTTATTATGACTTGTTATTATTTGTTTTATATATATATTTTATTAAAGGAAATTTTTTTTAATTATATTTTTTATTTTATTTATTTATAGTTTAATTTTTTAATAAATTTTTTTCACGTATTTTTAATTATTTTGTCAATATTAATTTATTCATTAGTTTTTTAATGTTTATTTTCTTTTTTAAATTTTCTTTATTATTTTTTTTTTTTATTTATTTTTTTTTTACTAGTAACGTTTATTTATTTAATTATTATTATTATATTACTATTTAATTTAATTTAATTAATATATTTGTTATTTTTTAAAATTTAATTTAATTTATTTAACTATTTTTTTTTATTTAATTTTTTATTTACATAATTTTTTTTATCTTTTTAAATATTACTTTTCCGCGCTGTTTTTCCAGTCCCTATTTTTTCTCCCTTTTTATGTACTATCCACTTCCGTTTTCCAGATTTTGGTAGACATTTTAGCTCCAACATTTGACAAGACAAAGGAGTATTTCTCGTTTTTTTTTCTCTTATTTCTATAGTTTTATGTTCTCCACCTAACTAACTTTCTTTCCCTCCTGTCTCTTGTTTGTCTGTCCCCGAGGAAGGCCTAGTGGACGCAACGTAGGTTTTTTCAGGTTCATTCTCCTTGTAAGACGTATTACTTTTTGTGTGTTTGCGCGGTTTTTTTTCCTTTTACCGTTTTACTAAAGTCTTACGGCAGTTCTTCTCGTACACTCATGGTATAGGGGGGTCTCTGAATCCTGGTCTAAAGGCACCACTTCGAGACGTATGTGATAGTGGTGTGCTTGGCCCATTCAAGATTGACATGACCAAAGACAGAATTAAAGTTATAAGAGTTAAAATTCAGGAAAAGTGGCGTAGATAAGAAATAGAAAACAAAACAGGGTCGACCCCTCAGACCAAAGTGTCAGACATTTCCAATCAAATCATGACAGTCTCAAAAGTGGAATTGATGGCAAGAATCAGACACGTTCCTGTGGAACATGAGATGAGAATATCACGCTAACGATGGATAGGACACACATTGAGGAAACCTGTTGATAGCATTACAAGGCAGTCCTTGTTCTAGAATCATTAGGGAAAGAGATTCAGAGGTAGACCAAAAATTACATGGAGAAGAGAACTAGATACAGATGTGAAAATGATGAGGAAAACATGGAAAGGATATGAGCTGATGTCACGTGACAAAATAACTTGGCATGTGTTGGTTGAAGTCCTATGCTCCGTGGGAAGCTAACGGGTATTGTATTTTAAATGGTGCTTTACACTGGAGGGGACGTAACTTTTACTCATTACGGAACAATGCAAAAGTAAAGAACTGCAATTATGGTTGTACTTCTTTACAATGCGAACGTTTTAAATCCGTTTTTTCTACGATTTGAATTACAATCTATGACCAGCTTTGTAATGATATTGGAAGTATTTTTTTTGTCTTTGTGTTTAAGAGAACCACAGACTTTGATATGTCAAGTTTATCAACTCCAGTTTCTGGTTGTTTCAGGCGCATGCTGGTTCGTCAGCTATTCTACTGAACCATCCTAGACCTGTTTTCTGCTCTTATACTTGCCTTCTGAATTATGATTTGAGTTTTGTTTTATTGTTGTTTCAAATTCTGTATGTCTGTATTATAAGAGATGAAAGGTAGAGTCGTTAGAACGCCTTTTTCTTGAGGTAAAATTCCGTGTTCAAACATAGCAGTAGCATGCTCCAGTGTGCCTAGATGTAAATGGGTGTATGACTTTGACTTCTGAGTTAGATAGATCAATAGCAGCGAAGAAGAGGGACTTTAATACTTGACTCTGGTACGAGAGTACCCGCCATTTTACTACCGTGTCTTGTTAAATATGTATTTTCACATTACTGTTATTTGCCTCAGAGAATCTAAGGGCATTAATCCTGTAGACCTGAGCATGATCATATTTATAAGGCAACAGGTGACCATGAAACACAAATACTAAAATTAAAATCATGAAAGTATGCGTGCTGCGTTAAAGTGATCTCTCCAATCTTGTATATTTTTACCATTATCTTCAATATCATTAATTGTGATATTTATTTCCTGCAGACACAATGTTCAGATTTTGAACGAAAATGCTCAGAGGTGAAGAAGGGCTATTGTGTACCCATGTGCGTAAACCAATACTGGGCTTCAAGGTGCCGGGAGGATTCACGCGGAGAACCTTATTGTTGGGATGTTGTAACCAAGTGAATCAACACAGCACAAGAGAACTCCTTTATTGACAGATTCTGATAACAGACAATTTATGACCACAGCTTTTGCAATGTGGCAAATTAAAATGAAACATTTTAAAGATTTTACTGGTTAATACGGTATAATGTTCTGCTGTTCACAAACAGGAGAGGTTGTTGACTTGTGAGGCAGATTTCTTGGATGTAAAAATAAAACCAACCAAAATTCGATAAAGAAATATGTGAATAAAAGACGAAAATAAAACACATGATTGCATAAAGATAATACTTACTTACTTAGTTGTTCCCCTTTAAACGTGAGGTGTAGAGGTTTGGAAGAGAGAGTGTCAAACTATCCAATGGGCTGTCTTCGTCTTGGCCTGGTTCTATTCAAATCTAGTAACCACCAAATAAAGGGAAAGGTAGAAGATAAATATACAATAGCCGCCATGTTTAATCTGTGTAATGAGTAATTGTTGGCTCTGTGTGTTTTATTTAGTTGTCATCATTTTATATTTCACTTCATAACGAGTTTGGAACCATCACTGAAGTGATCCTTGCTGAATGTCAACACGTTTTGTCAATTACAATTACAGAACATTATAACACATCACTACAGGGAAATCTCATCAACACAGAACATTATAACACATCACTACAGGGAAATCTCATCAACACAGAACATTATAACACATCACTACAGGGAAATCTCATCAACACAGAACATTATAACACATCACTACAGGGAAATCTCATCAACACAGAACATTATAACACATCACTACAGGCAAAACTCATCAACACAGAACACTATAACACATCACTACAGGCAAATACATCAACACAGAACATTATAACACATCACTACAGGCAAATTTCATAAACACAGAACATTATAACACATCACTACAGGCAAATTTCATAAACACAGAACATTATAACACATCACTACAGGCAAATTTCATCAACACAGAACATTATAACACATCACTACAGGCAAATTTCATCAACACAGAACATTATAACACATCACTACAGGCAAATCTCATCAAACAGAACGATATAACACATCACTACAGGCAAATCTCATCAACACAGAACGATATACCACATCACTACAGTTAAATCTCATCAACACAGAACAGAACTAAGGAGTAAGATGGGCAGAGCACTCCAGAGAATCACTAAATCAGGGGTCGCAATCAATCGTTCCCGATCTACAAGTAGATCCCAGTAGATGATTTGGTAGATCTTTAGATCACTGAAGGGAAACACGAAATGTGTTTTAAAGGAGGGACATTTCTGGACCTTTTTTACCAGTATTTAAAGTCGTGGTCTTCCCAGGATCACAGGTACTTTTTTCCTGCTTTCCCAATGAGAACTCTCGATTGGCTTCTAAAGTGTACCATGAACTGCATGAGATAGTAGGGCGACCTTTTCTTTATAAGGTTATCATTCCCCACAGCCTGCACGCACACACACACCACATATACACACATATGATTGGAAACTCTTTAGAGAGCGATACAACAGGAAGCAATCTAATCATCAGAAGTAGTCCCCGTGTCCGACAAGTGTTTCGGCCCGATATACTCCTTTACGCTCTAAGGGGAGCGGGCCCACTTGGGTCACGACTCCCAAGCGTCTCAGCCTCCTGTTGTCTTGTATCGAAAATGAACCCATTTCACTTATGGTAGCAACTTTAATCCACAACTTCGCCAGCCGTGGAGGCAATTGTGAAAGTAACAAAGAGAAGACAAATTATTCCGTTCGTTCCGTCGCACACACTGAGACACCATCGCGAAGCCGACGCCACTGCGCGTTCGCCACTGAAATTCTGACACTGAGACCTGTTGCGTCCTTTATGAGTCCTTAACATTCACAAGTAGTCATCAGGTCCTACTTTTGTTAAGTGAGTACGCACCACTAATGTGGGTGATAGACTTTGTATATTTTATTTATCGCGCACGTAAATGCACAATTTTGTGTATGGGAATCTTCGGGCGCGCTTGTTGCCAAACAAGTTAGATGACGTAGGCGCTTTCATGAAGCAAGCTAGCATATCATGTCAGACCTAGGGTCTGTTGATATTTTGAGTGTCCCCTTGATATTGGGGCAAGAGATATTCTGGGACATGACTTCTTGTCAGAAGCCATTGTCGGCTTACACGAAACGTAAGTCCTTCCAGTACTTTAACAAGTGAATATATTATTTAATTTTCGTGACGTTATCCCATGTTGGGATTTAGCTAGAACCTTCTCGCAAAGGTACTATAATGGATCAACTTAGGGAATCCCTTCACTAAAACCGTCCATATATTCTAAAGGATTTTATTGCTTCATCATTGTATTTTACTTATATGGATTATTGGAATGCCAACGTACGAGTTACGGCGACGAAGAGAGGTTAATCAAGGATAGTACTTAACCTTTGTTGTTATTATATGCGCAAAGTGTGCGGGGATCTGAAATGTTTAAAGGTACCAGTCTAATTATGTACCAGACCAATGTTCAAGGACAGATTTGATATATGCATCCAAAGATTAGCAGAATGACACAAGGTCAAAACATTATATTATGTAAATGAAGTATTACCATGCAAGTACTATACATGCTCCATGTATTTTGAACTGTCACACCATGTGGAAAGTACTGTCTCGTCCAAGTATATCGTAAAATAAATTCTGTTTCAAGTTAACCTGAAGAGTTCTTCCATGTCCGTATTGGCACTGGTTGATGTGCCCTAATTGACATTCCAGTTCTCGGATTCTCAGTTTATTCAAACAACATTCGCGTTTACAAGTCAATAGATAACCGTCATATTGTGTACCATCCAAACTTCACAGCTGTCACATATCAACAATAGACACGATACCAATTTGGATTGCATTCTGCATAAAACTACGCGGTCACAAATGAGCGGTTACAAATGGTGGGCCAGACTGTGGTCTGAAGTCAGATTCAAAGGAACGACTCATGAAATAAACGTTTGAAACTGTCTACACTTTCAATGCGACATCCTGAACTTGGAAATACGGATCAAGACTACAACTGTCAACATTGACCTTCCCGATCACACTCAACGACTTGGATTTGAAATCTAACGGCTATTAAAGGTCAAGAGGAACTCATCTACTTCCATCATTTGCGGACTCTACCACTTGTTACGTTAGCTTACTCGGTTATACATCGCCGGATTGCAATACTTGACAATCCTAGGAAGAAACATAAAATTGTTTTCTTATCAAGATAAGTATAACGCTGTTGTTCTTGTACCGTGTTATGTTAGCTGAGCCGTTCTTTGATATGTCCACTATTATATTATTCGTGATGCATGTTTTATGTTCCATGTTTGTTGCGGGAGGTTGGGTAAGGCGGCTTACGACGAAAACATACCAGTTTCATCACAGGTCCATCGTAAGTGTTCTTTAGTTTATAATTCGCAGACTTCGCGCAGTGGAATAATCCGACACGTGTGTGTCGATGGATTTTAGGTCCACTGTGTCTGGTTGCCTGTGACAACTGACTGTTTAGCTGTTTTGTCAAGTTTCATGGTAGTTTTTGTTAGTAATTTTTTATCCGTACCTTAGTTTTATAATGTATCTTGTTTGTAACATTCGTCCTTCTCCATCTTGCTTTCGTTTAGTTTTTTACACCCTAATGTTTATACACTGTACTGTCAATTGTCTTGTCCTTTGTTCCAACGCAGTTATCGTTACATTCTTTGCAAAATTATTTTTCATTTCTACATTCCAGTTTCTTTGATCTCTGCGTACGTTGTCATTTGTCTCTGATTATCTTGTCCCGTCACGATTGTTACTATTGTCTATGGCTTTTGTCTGTTCATAACATTTCATTGCATAAATTATTTTATTGATTAATAATATATTGAATAATTAACTGATAATTAAGTGCCGTTCTTGGACATTAACGTATTGCACATACTAGATGGAAAAATAATTGTTAATTAGTTGAGTAAATCGTTAAAGGAAGAAGTATTTCAAGGACATACTGGTCAAAATGTATTCGCTGGATTATTTTATTAAACAAGCAAAAGCCCTTCAGGTACCTCCTGAAGAGGTAAGACAATTCGCTATGGCGGAATATAAAGAGTCTTAGAGGTTGGAAGCTCAAAGATTAGAAGCGGAAAAATTAAGATTAGAAAATTTGAAATTTGAAGCTGAAGAAAATGAAAAAAAGGAAATTTGAGGCTGCAGAAAATGAAAGAAAACTTCAAATTGAAATGGAGAATAGAAAATTAGCCACTGAAGAAGAGGAAAAACGATTTCAGCGTGAGGCTGAAGAAAACGATAAAAGACTTCGTTTGGAGGCTGCAGAAAATGAGAGAAAAGCTGCTGAAAAAAAAGCTACTTAAAATTGAAATGGAAAGTAACCAAAGGGAAACGGAAGAAAAATAAAGGCTTCTTAGAATTGAAATGGAAAGTAAGCAAAAGGAAATGGAAGAGAGGAGATTTATAGCTCAGGAGAATACAAGAAAATTTCAGCTCGAGGCAGAGGAAATTGATAAAAAGTTTCAACGTGAAAAACAATTGAAGGAATTGGAATTTGAACAATTTAGATTAGCTCATGAGGTTAATACTCAAAAGACTCATGAAGGTCAAACTTCATCTAAACATGGAAATATTAAAAATTTTCACTCAATATTACCTAAATTTAGTCCTCCATCAGACGATGTGATTCATTACCTACATAGGTTCGAAGCAACATGTGAAGCCTATAACGTCGATAAATCACAATATTGTGTAAAATTGTCAGAACTGCTTACAGGCGAAGCTATGTCAGTCTATCATATGGCAACTGCTGCTGATAAAAATAATTATGAGGCTCTCAGAGCTGCTTTACTTACTAAATATCAAATGACCGAGAATGAATATCGTTTACGCTTTAAATCTATGTTGCCACAAAGTGGAAAGCATTTTAGCGATTTTATTGCACAAATAGGCCTTACATTGGACAGATGGATCGAATTATCCAAGACAGATAAAACTTTTGACGCATTAAGAGATTTATTACTACGCGATAAAGTTTTATCCTCGGTTAACCCATCGTTTCTTGCTTTTTTGCACGAACGTAATCATTCTAACATTAAGGACATGCAGCAAAGCTGTATACAGTATTGCACAGCACATCTAAACATGGATATTAGCAATACCCAGGTTAAAGATGAATTACCTGTTGCTTTTGCTATGCAACAAAATAATAACAGACGCCATCGGTCTTTAAGTAATGACAGAAACTATAGAAAGGGAAATAACGAGAATTTCAATTCTTTTAATTTTTATAAGGGGAAACAATTTCACCAATCTTCTCAATATAATATTTCTTGGGGCCAATCTCACAGATCACGAGATTTTGATAACAATAATTTTGGAAATAATCAAGGAGACAATTATAAACAAAATTGGCGATCTAAATCGCAGTATTCTAACAATAGACATGGTTCTCGAAATAGATCATACGGTCAAAGCCATAACAGTGATAACAATAATTGGCGTTCTAACCAATATGGTAACGCAAACAGAAATGGTAATAATGGCGATTTTAGAAATAATAGTCAGAATCGATCGCGACGAAGAGATAGATCTTCGAGCAGGGGGCCACGCAATCAATCTAATGTAGCTATGATTGACACACAAGGTAACAAAGAGCATAACACGAATATTGACACACATAATGCAATGTCTTGCTCTATTGATTATGAACAGGTAAAATGTTGCCAGGAATGTAAAACTTTGTTCCAGCCCAAGGCGATCACAACGCTCCGTTGCGGACATGTGTTACCAAGTCTCCCAGCGGTGTGTACGGCCACTTCAGCTACTCATGATGGAACAGGAAACCTTAAATTAAATCGGGGTTTTGTAAATTCTATTCCTTGCTCTGTTCTTTTTGATTCAGGCTGCAGCACGATCGGCGTCAGAAACTCTTTGATAGACCCACCCTGTGCTACTGGAAAGACAGTTAAGTGCGTGACATTTGGAGGAACTGTGGAACATTCCCTACTGCTATTATTAATATTCATACTCCATTTTTTTCAAGGAATATACATGCCTGTCTACTCCCAGCACCAGTTAGTGACATAATACTGGGTCACATACATGGCATAAAAGAGTGTACCCCACAGCAAATTGCTAATTGGGAAGAGCGACATATGCATACTGCAAATTCAGTTGTGACTAGAGCGCAAGCTCATGATATGTTGCAGAATACACCTTCTGAACCTACGGTTAACGTTAATGATGCTGTTGACACTCCTATTTCACGGGAGTCATTTATAACATTACAAAAAAATGATGCTTCTATGAAATTTTTTTTTCAATTAGCTAATAGGACTAGTAATAATACAAATGCAAGATCTAAACATAGATTTGTTTTAAAGAATGGAATATTGGTGAGAGTGATACGGGATACTGATTCATCCGTACGGTCTCAAATCTTAGTACCTACTGCAATGAGAGCTCGTATATTACATCATGCGCTCGACTCTCAATGTGCGGGCCATTTGGGGTTTTCTCGAACCAAATGTAGAGTGCTGTCTGCATTCTATTGGCCAAGCATTCATAGAAATGTCAATATCTACTGCCGCTCCTGTGTGACATGTCAGGAGGTCAAAGTACGTGGTCCATACCACGCAGCTCTGATTCAAGCTTCGGACATCCCAATTCGACCATTTGAGAAAATAGCAATTGATATAATTGGTCCTATGCAACCTTCAGCTTGAGGACATACACATATTCTCACCTGTATTGATATGTGTACTCGTTGGCCTGAGGCCATACCTCTAAAGAATACTTCATCTGCTAGTGTTGCAGAGGCATTGTGGTTGATTTTTTCACGCATAAGTTTTCCGCGTAAGATCTTGTCTGATCATGGAGTTCAATTCATATCTGAATCTATGTCCTAGGTCATGAATTTATTGGGTATTGATAGATCTCTTAGTTCGATCTACCACGCAATGTCCAACGGATTAATTGAGCGTCAGAATAGAACACTAAAACAGTTGTTAGGAAAGATTACTCAAGACCATCCTGAAAATTGGGACAGAGTCCTACCGGCTGCTCTCTTTGCGTATCGCGAAGTACAAAATGAAGCTACTGGATTTTCTCCTTTTCAGTTAGTCTTCGGCGTTCAACCGCGCGGTCCAATGTCATTATTACACGACTTACTTACTGAAGAGAATATCACAGATGAAACTCAATCCTCTTACAAGTATGTGATTTCTTTAAGGAAAAGAATTATAGATGCGTGTAGATTAGCTACCACATCATCAGAACAAGCTAAAGAAAAAGCTCGACTTTTTGCAAACAGGTATAGACGTCTTCGCCAGCTTCTTCCTGGTGATGAGGCATATGTCTTACTACCTTATAAAGACAATAGTCTACTTATTACCTGGAGAGGTCCTTTTAAAATAATATCTAGAATCTCAGATGTCGATTATATTGTCGATGTCATGGGAAAACATAAAACCTTTCATATTAATATGTTAAAGGAATATTATTCTCGTCCTGGCTATCTTCAGTCAGTATTTCAAGCAACTGATGATCCTACACCTCCTATTCAACACTATTCTTCTTTGATTATCATACAAGAAGAAGAATCTTCTTTTCAAGATGTACCATTACCCATACCGGTGGTACCACTTCATCCAACTGAAAGTTGGAATGATGTAACTATTTCTTCTGACCTTTCGGCTGATCAACATCAGCAAGTTTCTGCTATCCTAAAGTCTTATCAAGATGTTCTCACTGACATCCCAGGTCGTACGTCAGCTATTCAGCATGACATTCTATTGTCTGACAACACACCTATTCGAGTCCGTCCATACCTATCCCTTTGCACCTTCGTTCTCAGGTTGATAAGGAATTGGATGAGATGCTAAAATTAAAAATAATTGAACCATCTACATCACCTTATTCTAGTTCTATGGTAATAATTAGAAAAAAAGATAACAAAATTCGTCTTTGTGTAGATTATAGAAAATTAAACAAAGTTACTCAGTTTGACGCTGAACCCTTACCTTTGTTAGAAGATTTATTGGGCAAACTGTCTAACTCCACTTTCTTCACTAAACTTGACCTGTCAAAGGGATATTGGCAAGTTCCGTTGACAGAAAAGGCAAAGCCACTCACTGCTTTTTCTACTCCACGGGGATTATTCCAATGGAATTTTATGCCATTTGGTTTGGTAAACATTTGTACATTGGCTACATTTGTACGCATGATGCGTCGCATACTATCTCATCGTCCCGAGGTCATTACATACATTGGTGACATTTGTCTCTTTAACGACTCATGGGATGAACATGTTACGGGATTGAAAACATTACTGTCCACGTTACGGTCATGTAACTTAACGGCTAAGCCATCGAAAGCATTCGTGGGTTTTCACGAAATATCATTTTTAGGTCACCGCGTTGGTCACGGCCGGTTATACACTGAGGACAGTAATGTTTCTAAGATCCTAAACATTAATACACCGAAAACAAAGAAACAAGTAAGATCTTTGTTGGGTCTAATTCAATTTTATGCTAAATTCATACCTCATCTTTCAACTATTACTGCACCTTTCTTTGCTGTGTTAAAGAAGGACGCAGCTAACGTGATTCGGTTGTCGGAAGAACATCAAATTGCGTTGGATACCATCAAGGCGTTTTTTTTCAAAAGCTCCTGTTTTAAGACTACCTAATGCAAACCTTCCTTTCATACTTCGCAGTGACGCATCTAGTTACCGGATTTGAAGTGTATTGCTCCAGGAATACGCAGGCACCTTGCACCCTGTGTTGTATGTATCGAGAAAACTAACGTCGACTAAGCAAAAGTATTCGGTTCTCGACAAAGAGCTTTTGGCTCTTGTGTGGTCGATAA
Organism: Oreohelix idahoensis; assembly: GCA_024509875.1. Lineage (NCBI taxonomy): Eukaryota > Metazoa > Mollusca > Gastropoda > Stylommatophora > Oreohelicidae > Oreohelix > Oreohelix idahoensis. The sequence continues at coordinate 144,820 of JAMPIV010016048.1, read as the reverse complement.
CGAAACTCCAGAGATATCTTCTTGGATCACACTTCATCGTCGAATCAGACCAAAAAGCACTTACTGCTATGAATACCAAAGACGTCAAGTCAGCCAAATCTACTAGATATGCGATATCCTTGCAACCCTACAGTTTTACCATACGGGCTATACCTGGTTCGCAGAACGTGTTAGCGGACATTCTATCCCGCTGCCCGAGTGAATCAAGCGAGTTGTTACACCTTACAGAGAATGATACATCTACGCATACAACGTCACATTTGTAACATGATGATCATTGAACTGTGTTTAGTTGCAGCAGTAACATTTTGTATCTACCTAGACTTGTGAATAAAGTTGAAACATTCATTTGAAGTGCTATGATACAAAAACAGTGAATTATATATAACATTAATGAGAATATAACTTTGTAAAGTTATAACATTTTCTCCCGAAAGATACATTAAGTATTTATATAAACATTCGTATAATGTGATAGATTTAACTTTTCCCAGTGGAATATGTGGAATTTCTACGTGTTTGGATTCTAATATAAAGGAACTTCTTCTTTTATGGACTGCTTCCAAAGATAACATTGGATCTTCAGAAATTTATTAGAACTTATAACATTTTAATTAACTGAAACATTATTTAGTGGATTTTAGCAAATAAACGTATTTAATTAGTTTAATATTTTATATAATTAACTAGAAGGATTTTAATACTAGTTATTAGATCGGGTAATTGTCTCTCAGTATAGGTAGTGATACAGCATTCGTAATTAAGTAATGCTACTAATTATCTTTAGACACAGTTAAGTGTGTTGATCACTTCAAGTGTTGTATTCGTATTCTTTTATTTTTTTCACTTCTCATTTTTGATGCATTCTTATCTTTTCATTTAAATTCATATATTAACATGTCTTTTTATTTGTTGTTGCATTTGGTTTCATTTAATCATCCTTAATGCTTTAATTTCTTTCATTTCTTCCACATTGTTCCAAAGTTGGTCAATAGTGATGATATGCTTTTTTGCATATATTTTGTTGAGTTGAGTTGAATTTGATTTTACATTCACTCTCTTATTATTGATTAATATATCTGTCAGTTATTATTAGAATATATAGTTGTTAACTTGATTCACCTCTCCGCGGTAATTAAAGAAAAATATTTAATAGAATTAAATTTTTTGCGGGTGGTGGTAAGGAAGCTGTTGCATCCTTTATGAGTTCTTAACATTCACAAGTAGTCATCAGGTCCTACTTTTGTTAAGTGAGTACGCACCAACTAAGGTGGGTGATAGACTTTGTATATTTTATTTATCGCGCACGTAAATGCACAATTTTGTGTATGGGAATCTTCGGGCGCGCTTGTTGCCAAACAAGTTAGATGACGTAGGAGCTTTCATGAAGCAAGCCAGCATATCATGTCAGACCTAGGGTCTGTTGATATTTTGTGTGTCCCCTTGGTATTGGGGCAAGAGATATTCTGGGACATGACTTCTTGTCAGAAGCCATTGTCGGCTTACACGAAACGTAAGTCCTTCCAGTACTTTAACAAGTGAATATATTATTTAATTTTCGTGACGTTATCCCAAGTTGGTATCTAGCTAGAACCTTCTCGCAAAGGTACTAAAATGGATCAAATTAGGGAATCACTTCACTGAAAGCGTCCATATATTCTAAAGGATTTTATTGCTTCATCATTGTATTTTACTTATATGGATTATTGGAATGCCGTCGTACGAGTTACGGCGACGAAGAGAGGTTAATCAAGGATAGTACTTAACCTTTGTTGTTATTATATGCGCAAAGTGTGCGTGGATCTGAAATGTTTAAAGGTACCAGTCTAATTATGTACCAGACCAATGTTCAAGGACAGATTTGATATATGCATCCAAAGATTAGCAGAATGGATAATCCAAGAGGTCTTTGTCATTGACACATGGTCAAAACATATTATGTAAATGAAGTATTACCATGCAAGTACTATACATGCTCCATGTATTTTGAACTGTCACACCATGTGGAAAGTACTGTCTCGTCCAAGTTTATCGTAAAATAAATTATGTTTCAAGTTAACCTAAAGAGTTCTTCCATGTCCGTATTTTCACTGGTTGATGTGCCCTAATTGACATTTCAGTTCTCGGATTCTCAGTTTATTCAAACAACATTCGCGTTTAAAAGTCAATAGATAACCGTCATATTGTGTACCATCCAAACTTCACAGCTGTCACATATCAAAAATGGACACGATACCAATTTGGATTGCATTCTGCATAAAACAAAGCGGTCACAAATGAACGGTTACACACCTCTATAATATATACCGCCTGTCGCCTCTCAGCAAAAGCCCTTTCACTAGTACACCAAAAACTCAGAGTATTGTGGACTTAGAAAAATTCCTGGTGTTTTCTGTACCGCAGCGTTTATTGTCACGATTTCCATTACCCATTGTGGTTGTTCCACAGCCAGCCTGATGCCTTTTCGGCAGTTTCACTAAGCCTCTTCAGTGCCCTTGTTCTCGACTGTCCCCTCAGCCCCAACAGTTTCAATAGATCATACACTGATGCAGTCACAAGCCCTCTTGCGCCCACTTCAACAGCCATGACCCTTGTAGTGAACCCATCGTGTCTCAGATCCGCGGCCAGATCACTATACTTGGCCGCTTTGAACAAATGTTGCTCGTCTAATCTTGATTCAAATGGCACGGTCAGTTCAATTAGTATGACCTGAAGCGTTGCTGAAGAATGAAGCACTATATCCGACCGTCTCCGCGATTTTCTGATACTCTCTGGATATGCCCCTCGTCCAGGTAGGTCTACCGCCATCTCCCAGTCGTTTGCACAGTCAAGAAGAGAGGGTAAACTGCTACCAGGTTTACTCGGTTTGGGGTGTGCTGACTTTCCTGCCCTCAGAAAGTATGTATTTGCGGTGCTCAGCTTGGGTTTGCTATTCGCCTTCATCCTTGCCAGGTCTATTGTCGCAGCAAGCTCATTTAGCACTTTGTTATGGCGCCAAATATATATATATATATATATATATATATATATATATATATATATATATATATATATATATATATATATATACATCTGGTAGATCTGTAGAGGGCTGAGTGTTGTTAAAGTAGATTCCAAAAGCTGCTGGTTTGCCGACCCCTGCACTAAATTAAGAACCTCCAGAGGTCAAGGCTGAACATTCTTGAGTAGATGGCAGGGCGGATAGTGTGATTCGCTTGCATGGCTAGGCGAGGTTGTCGCAAGCAGAAGTGACCTAAACAGGGTAATAGTCGGATTGCAGGAGGGTGGTGGACCTTACTGAATGCAGCGGTTGGAGATGAGTTGCTCTGCTACCGGTGTCCGGCGAAGTATTGGGCTGGATAACTGTTCGTGGAATTTCAGGAGCCCTCTGCCGTGGGCTGCAGAGCGGGCGTGCAGGATTTGGAAGTAGTGAACATTATACGGACCATGTCTTCTCCATTGGGAACATAATGGAGCGTTGTTCGGGGTGGCAGAGACAACTGTGTATCAGCTTTGTTGATTTTGAAAAGGCATTTGATAGCATTCACAGGGGCAGTCTGTGGGACATACTGAGGGCTTATTGAATCCCTGGGTGCATATTGTCCATCATCACAAGCCTGTACACAAGTTTAACACGCAGTAATTTACGGGGCAACCTAACTTTGTGAAGAAAAAAGGAGTGCAGATAGAATACTCCTTATCAACCACTCAATTTTAAACTATCATAGGCAGGGTGATGCGCCAGACAATAAGGGTTTCCACTAGAGGACTGCCATGGACAGCATTCTCTACACTATAGGATCTCGAGTACGCAGATGACGTTGCACTATTTGCACACTCGCGTCGGTGCGTCGGGGTAAAAACTGACGGTTTGAGCAGACCTGGCCAACGGGTGGGACTAGACAGGTCGTGACACTCCGTATGAGAAATTATGTATCCGTGTTATTAAGAGACTGGGGGCTGGGAAATGCAGGCAAAAGTGGGAGAAACGGTGGCATCAGATGGCTGAAACAGTAGAGACATCTTCGCACGAATAAAATGAGGCGCAGTGATCCTGTATGTAGCAGTAGCTTTTGTTTTGTGAAGCTTAGGAGTTTCTGTCTGGCAGTTAATTAACATAGATTTGATTGTTACTTTAGTTACTGGCATACGACTCATATTTCGCCATCATATTAGATTGTCTACCTCGCTTTGAAAAGCATTTTCCAGTGCCACGCAGTTACTGTCAATACCAGGTACAGTTTTCTAGATAATTATATGTTCTACCTACTTTACCTAATTTCATGATTTTATATAGCGCACCCTCCCTCCAACACTCATCATATGCTCTCGCTATATCAAGTAATTTTGCTACTTTAATTTCTTTCTTTTTGAAGCTGGTTTTAACATCATGTTACATATCCAACAGTTGCTCTATTGTACTCGTACTATGATGGTTCCCAAAGCCAGCCTGTGTTGCACTGCACAAATTGTGCTTTTCTAAGTGAAATTTTAATCTGTTGTAAACTATTGTTTCTAACATTTTTCCTAGATGCGATATTAACGATATTGTCCTGTATGAGCTGACATCATGTGTTTCCTTATCTGTCTTTAGTATGGGGATGACTACTGCTGTCTTCCATGAACATGGGATTTTTCCCGTGTGCAATATTTTGTTGTAGAGGGACGCCATCACCCTTAGAGTGGTGTTTGGTAGCTTTTCGGGGATCTCATAGCTCAGAATGTCTTGTTCGGATGTTGTTCTGGTTTGTCGTGCTAAAGCTCCTTCAGTTTAATCTACTGTAATATCTTCATTTAAATAATTACCGTCCTGTTTGCTGCCCGTATTTCGTCTTTTAATGTTTTTAACATAATTGTTCGCTTTTTTTTTATCTCTGCCTTATCTAGATTGTCGACTGAACTAACCTAATAGAAGTATTTAGCTAGTACGTTAGCTTTTTTTCTACCTGTTTCAGCTCTCTCTGGTATTTTAATTGTTGGGATAATAAATTTCTTGTTCTTTCCTTCTTTAATTGCTTTTAATTTTCTCCAAACTGTACTTATTTGTGACCTGTGATTTAAAATTGACAAAATGGACTTCACTTCTTTTATTTAGCTCTGAATATTTTTTAGTTGTTTCATTTTTTATTTTTTGATAGTCTGTGTAGTTTTCTTCATTTCTGGCTTTTCTATTATTTACCAGGACGCTTTCCCCAATATTACTTGTTCTCAGCATCTTTCTGTCAACCAAGGTACTGGATTTTTATGCTTCTTTCTTTTCTAATGTTTACCTTTTTGTGTTGGTATTAGAGTGACGAGGCATATTTCTGTTGTGTATACATTTCATTGCTATTTTTAAAATCGATATGTTAATCTTTCTGCACACATATCTACACTTTTAGACTCAATTTGTTCTTTGCTTAGTTTACTTAGTACTAATTGGAAGGACTCCCAGTTTGCTTTTTTGAAGTTGAATGTAGGTCTAGAGCTTCTTGGACTAAGTCTTATTTGTCGTTTAGATTTATTTCTATGGGCAAGTGGTTTGAGCTGGAGTCATTCAGTACTTATAATGTAGCAGAGGCTAGGTTTGGTGTAATAATACTTATATCTACTGTTGTATCTACTCCTCTGCTGCATGGTTTAATCCTTGTGATTGAGCCATCATTTAGTTTGATTAGCTCAGCTCTTTCAATGTAGTCCAACAGTCTCTTTCCTGCTAGATCATTACTGTTGTTACCCCATGCATTGTAGTGGACATTGACATTTCCTACCAGTAACGTTCTGCTAGTTATTTTGGTTCTGATAGCTTCTATATCAAGGTCAGTTATATTTCTTATGGGCTATATATATTTATTATCTTTAACTCTCCTGGTTCGCTGTCTATATTTATATTTATTCCTTCCACAAACTGCTCCCATTTTAATATTTTGAAATCTAAAAAAGCCACACCGCCTTCTCTTCCCTCTTGTCTATCATTTGTAAGAATGTTACACCCGTGGTAGTTGAGTGTGTGTATCGGGCTCAGGAGTGTCTCTTGTCTATCATTTCTAAGAATGTTACACCCGTGGTAGTTGAGTGTGTGTATCGGGCTCAGGAGTGTCTCTTGTCTATCATTTCTAAGAATGTTACACACGTGGTGGTTGAGTGTGTGTTTGGAGCTCAGGAGTGACTCTTGTCTATCATTTCTAAGAATGTTACACCGGTGGTTATTGAGTGTGTGTTTGGAGCTCAGGAGAGTCTCTTGTATTGCGAAGATTGGTGTTGACTATTGTCACACAAGAGACATCAGGTTCTTCCTGACACCCGTACATTTCCACTGAACTACTTTGATAGATCTATGGTCTTTAGCCTCCATGTTATATGGTTAGCTTAGTTCTGTTGTTGTTTTTATTTGATTAATTGATAAGAGATCTACTTTTGTTGTTTTTCCCACTATCTCTCTTATTTGTCCACAAACTCCTCATTCCAAGAAGCCATTTTACTCCGCACTCTTTCTACGAGGTAGGAGTAGTTCGACTGTTTCCTTTATTTTTTCTTCCATATTTTTCATTGTTTTCCTAGTTTATAAACATGTTATTCTCTTGCCATTTTTCCTTTGTCAAAAGAGCTTTTTCCATCTCTATTTTTTTTAAAGAATTTCTTCATTAGCCTCTTTAATTTTTGCTTTTTTATATTAGGTCTCTTTCTATTGCCTGTTGTGCTGTTTTATATTTTTCTATTACCAGCCTTTTTGGCTGAGGTATATTCTGTCTCTTCTGTGTTTTTATCTTCTTTACTGTTGCTTATGCGTGTTTTACTTTCACCTTCGTTCTGTATTTTCTTCTTTATGTCTTTTACTTCAGTGGTTTTTTGTATTATTTGTTTCTTAATGTTATTTTTTGGTAGGTTATGGAGATGGCTGTTTATTTTCTTTGATTTTCCGGAATGGTGTGTTTGTTTCTAGTGATTCTTTGAGTATGCGTTTTTCTCTTGACAGATTTGGGCAACCTTGATACCTGGCACTGTGGTTAACCTGGTAGTTTGCACATCTTCTGTTTTTGTTTTCTTGTTTGTAGTCTTTGTTTTCCTTAGCCATTGTGCAGTCTCCAGGTTTGTGTGCTCCCTCACAGAAACTGCACCGTGTTGCACTTTTACAAACATGCTGCATATGGCTAAAGCATTGACAGTTCTTGCATTGGATAATGTTAGATATGAAGATTTCTGTCTTTTTTGGTTCTCTGGCGGAGTTTGACCTCCTTGGTTATTTTTTGTACCTATTATGCTTATCACTACCACTGCAGTATACATGTGTTGATTACTTTTTACTCCTTCTACATTTTCTATCTTTATTTTTGGGTTTTCGTTCACTACAGTATCTGGATCTCCTCTTCTGTTAGGTTAGGATCGACTCCTTTGAAAATAAATTTTCAAATTTCTTTGATCAACTTAATTTATATCTTTATCTTTTGTGTAAGTAGCACTTCTTTAGAGTTACTCCTCAGCTTCTCCATTAGAGTAATGACTTTTTCTGTGTTGTTTAATGTGAGTATTACTCAAGTTTTTGGGTTTTTGGATGTTGTCAATGGATTTTTTTATCTACTGCCTTTTCCAGGATGTCCAGGATTTTGTCATCCAGGAGAGCTCTAAGCGTGCCTTCTGTTCCAGCTATTTGTGTGATTTTTAACTCTTTTTGTTTTGGTTTCCTTCAGACTGCGGTTGGAGTACTCTTTATTTTCTCCTCCTCTGGTGTTCTTACTTCGTTTAGTTGGGTTTTCCTGGTTGTTCTAATCTTCCCTGTGTCTTGTGTGTTTGTTAGCCGTCTGTGTTCCTGAGTCTTCACTTTTGTTGTTTCTGCTTACTGTAGCTTTTATTTCTGGTCCTCCTTTCAGTTTTTTCCTTATTGCCTCTATCCTGTCCTTTATTTCTGTGTCACTGACTTTAGGGCTCGTGGTTTGGTTTTTTCTGTCTGATTCGGTGTTTTGTCCTTTTCAGTTGTCTTGACCACACTTGTCCTTCCTTACTGATCATCGCTGGCATTGTGTTTTTATTAATTTTGTTGTCTTTCTTTTTTTTCCGTTAGTTCCATTTGTTTTAATTTGTTACTACTATTTTTATTATGTGATTAGTCTTTATGTACTTAGTGTTTATCCCTTGTCTCACTGTTTTATTCTTAAATTATGTATACATCAATTTCTTTTTTTTCATTCTTTTAAACCTATCGAGTAGACCTAACCGACGAAATTCACGTACAGTTTATTCTATGATCACCTTGTTGAACACTTAATTAACGCAAGTTGTCATTCTAATTGGGTCTGGTCAATTTAAATTATTTGCTTAACGAATAATATAAATTATTAACATTTCACTAATTTTGCTAGTAAGTTACGATTATGGTACTAGACACACTTAACTTATTGCTATTTCCTAACGGTTAAGGAAAACAAGATGGCTGCTGTACCTCACCAACGAAAACTTCACGTGGTATCTGCACTTATTTAATCTATTTCACCAATATTCCTAATTGTGACGTCCTGGATGTTCGATCCCAAGTCCACTCCCTCAGTATTATTTTGTTTCTTTAATTTTCTCTTTCTCCCTTTCAATTCGCTTATTATTTGGTAATGTTTTGCCATTTTTATTTATTATATTACTCTATATGCTAAATCTTGTATAGTGAAGTCTCTAACACTCTACTTCCCTACGGACGTATCTGATTTACACGCAAAATGTTTTACGTTCCGCAAGGTACATGCGATATAACCAGGTAAATATACTAGTCATACTCTTATCTTTTCTCTCAGTCTGACCACTCTTTGAAACGCGGCGGTCCAACATTTGACACCAGTGAAAAGCTGATGACCTTGTTGACACAAGCTTGTATGTGTGTACGAGGAAAAAATACAACATTGTCTGACCAGACATATGTCTGGCGGAAGCACGCAGATAAATGCGATAATTGGATAAGCTGTCGGGGTAGAAATCTTGGCGGAAGACATTACGCCAGGACAACATGGTCACAATATTGTAGAGGCAGATAGGTGCAGCCGGAACAATATTACGTCTTATTATAAAGAGGTCACGCGTGGAATTTTAAATTTAATATTAAAACACGCGAGAGGAAATTTGGAATTGAAACTTCTCCACCCAAACAGTGCCAGAGGTATTTGATTGGTTTGAAGTGAGATGCAGGAATATACAATGCATTATATTGGAACATTCGGCGAAAACACCATTTGTAATTTGAACTGAGAATGAGAGAAAAATGTAGAGAACTCAGTAACACAGAACAAACAGCTCCGCAACTTCATACGAGCAACTCCCATCAGCCAGGAAAAAACGGATCGGACCTAGAATTCCTATATCAGAAGCAATATATTGACAGTATTTTAGCATTTCTGAAACCTTAAGAGTAAACCCGAATATTTAAGTACAGACTGTAAAACTTCAAGGACCAGGACTTTATAAATACAAACTGTAAAACTTCAGGTACCATAACTTTATGAATACAAGACTGGAAACTTAGGAATAGGATCATCAGTCATGAGAGAAATAATATCCCAGATTAAGCGTATCGCAGATACACCCGTCGAAGAGGAATTACTAGTTTCCAAGGCCAAGTGTATCAAAGAACACCGTCATAAGAGGAATTTCTCAGACGAAATTGATTCGAGAGCATATGCACCGAAATCGCTCGCGTCCATCTGAAATCTGCGCAAGGAGATTGTGCATTCGCAAAAATTTAAAGTAAGTGTAAAAAATTTATTTACTTACTTACTTACTTAGTCGTTCCCCTTCTACCGTGAGGTGTACAGGTTTGGAAGAGAGAGCGCCAAACTATCATATCGGCTGTCTTCCTTCTGGCCTGGTTCCATTCTAGTCCTCGGTCCTTCAAAGATTGTCTAATGTTGTCCTCCCAGCGGACTCTGGGTCGTCCTCGGGGTCTGGATCCTTGGCTCTTTGTTTCCCATGCTTGTCATGGTATCAGATCTTCTCCCATTCTGCAGACATGGCCAAACCATCTTAATTTAGACTGTTCTACTTGGGTCTGCAGGGGGTAGGATTTAAGGCCTTGACGTATAGTCTGGTTGCGTACCATGTCTCTTCTTGTTACTTCAACCACCTTCCTCAGATACCGCATTTCTGAGGTTTGGATCTGGCTTTTATGGGTTGTAGTCATTGCCCATGACTCGCATCCATATGTCAAGACTGGGACATAGGTGGAGTGGTATACAGCCATCTTCGTTTTCTTACCAACCACTCTCTTGATGAGGAATCCTCGATTTATGGCCTGAAAAAGTCTCCCAGCTGCTGCTTTCCGAGTGGCCAACTCTTCTTTGATGCTTCCCTTTCGGCCTATAATAGCTCCAAGGTATTTAAAGTAGTCGACCTGCTCCAGGACCTGTTCTCCCAGCTTAATCTGATGTCTTCTTTCTTCTCGTGATATCACCATGGATTTTGTTAAAAAATGTATTTACTAATGTACATGCTACAGGTTTTTGCTAAGTGGTTATATATGAGGCTGGCAACCTCAACATATGAAAATAGTTTTTCATGAACCACTACAACAACAGCTGATGATTGCTTCTGGCTAGTCGTGCGGGAAACCCGGCAGCAGAGTGACCCCAGACTAAGATGGGAGTAGGGACAAGTAATGAGTGATGATTTCATCACAAGTGCCTAAGGTGTAACATATTATCTTGTGAGATTTATGTCCCTTTTTTAATTGTAATTTAGGCAAATCATTATTCCCTGACTCCAGACACAGTTTCCTAGTTAACACCAAGACGGATATTGGTGAATTGTTATCATATTCCCTGATTTACACTGTGTGCTCGGGAATTTAATTCTTCTGAGAGGTCTAATTTACTGTATGAGGAATTCGATTTTTTAAAGTCTTATTATTGGTTTGCTTTGGTTTTTTTTTTTTTCTCATTTAATTTGTTTTTGTTTCTTGCATCTATTTAAAAATAAACATACTTTGATTACGATGAATATTGCAAATGTATGATGTTATATTACTTTTTTAAGAATAAATGATTAAATAATGCTTGGAGTAATTGTGGGGATGAAAGGATACCTTATACACGATGAGAGAGAGAGAGAGAGAGAGAGAGAGAGAGAGAGAGAGAGTGAGAGAGAGCGAGAGGAAGGGCAGAATGTCAGACGATCCTACATGACCATTTCTTAACCCTTTGAAAATAAAATTCGTTCGTTCGTTCTTTCATCCACGCTAGGCCTGTACTAGAAGATGACCACACAGAAGGGACATAACAAAACCTCATTCAAGCTAGGCAGGTACTAGAAAATGACAACACAGAAGAGACAAACAAATCTCATTCAAGCTAGGCCTGTACTAGAAGATGAAAACACAGAAGAGACAGAACAAAACCTCATTTAAGCTAGGCCTGTACTAGAAAATGTCAACACAGAAGAGACAGAACAAAACCTCATTCAAGCTAGGCAGGTACTAGAAGATGACAACACAGAAGAGACAGAACAAAATCTCATTCAAGCTAGGCCTGTACTAGAAAATGACAACACAGAAGAGACAGAACAAAACCTCATTCAAGCTAGGCAGGTACTAGAAGATGACAACACAGAGGAGACAGAACAAAACCTCATTCAAGCTAGGCAGGTACTATAAAATGACAACACAGAGGAGACAGAACAAAACCTCATTCAAGCTAGGCAGGTACTAGAAGATGACAACACAGAGGAGAAAGAACAAAACCTCTTTCAAGCTAGGCAGGTACTAGAAGATGACAACACAGAGGAGACAGAACAAAACCTCATTCAAGCTAGGCAGGTACTAGAAGATGACAACACAGAGGAGACAGAACAAAACCTCATTCAAGCTAGGCAGGTACTAGAAGATGACAACACAGAGGAGACAGAACAAAACCTCATTCAAGCTAGGCAGGTACTAGAAGATGACAACACAGAAGAGACAGAACAAAACCTCATTCAAGCTAGGCAGGTACTAGAAGATGACAACACAGAAGAGACAGAACAAAACCTCATTCAAACCAGTCAGGTACTAGAAGAAATAAAAACAGCACAACAAGCAATAGAGAGAGAGCTAACAATAATTAATAGAGATAAAACAATCTAATTTATAAATCCTTTAAAAAAAAATAGAGATAGAAAGAGCTTTGCTGACGGACGGAAAACGACAAGAGAATGTAATGTTCAAAAACCAGGGAAAAAAATATGAAAGAAAAAATTAAGGAAACAGTTGAACTACACATACTAAACCTCGTAGAAAGAATCTAATGAAAACAATAATATACTGTAACTAAGCGAATCATTCACAATGGGAACTAAAGATCTTAGTGATATCAAAGCAGTTCAGTGGAACTGTAATGGTGAGGGGGGAGGGGGGAGGGATTGTAGAACCTGATGTCTCTTATGGGACAATATAAGGAGGAAAAACCCATCTTTGGAATACAAGAAACCTCCTGAACCCCAAACAAGAACGGAACTACCAAGGACATAAAATAATTAGAAATGATAGACCGGAGGGAAGAGGAGGGGGTGTGGCCTGTCTAGTACATGAAGACTATACAGTTATAAATTAGGAACAATTCAACACAGAAAATATTGAAGGAATAAGTGTAACAGTAGACAGTGAACCAGAAAATTTAAAAATAATTAAAATGTATAGTCCCAAGGGCAAGATAACTGATAAGGACATAAACATTATTAACACACAAATAGACAAAATATCATTATTGGTACTTGACCTTAATGCATGCCATGAGGCATGGGGTAATAGCAGTAATGATTCAGTAGGAAAAAGGCTGTTGAACTACATTGAAAGAGCTGAGCTAATCAAACTAAATTTTGGCTCAATGACAAGGATTAACCTATGGAGTAGATACAGCAATAGACATAAGTATTATTACACCAAACCCAGCCTCTCCTAAATGGGAAGTACTGAATGACACAAGTTCAGACCCATAGAAATAAACCTAAACGACAAATACAGAACTAGTCCAAGAAACTCCAAACGTACATTCAACTTCAGAAAAGCAAACTGGGTGTCCTTCCAATTGGAACTACGTAAACTAAGCTTATAACAAACTGAGTCTAACAGTGTAGATTTATTTGCAGAAAAACTAACAAATGAGATTTTAAAAATAGCAATAAAGTATATTCTAAACAGGAATATGCCTGATCACTTAAAACCAAGAAGAAAAGGTGAAGATAGGGAAAGAAACAAAGATAAAAATCCAGTACCATGGTGTACGAACGAACGAACAAACGAAATCTTTATTTCATCAGGGTAAAGAAATAGGCCTACAGACAGATGCTCAGAACAAATGAAATAGAGGGAAAGGACTCTGATAAATTATAGAAAAACAAAAACTGAAGAGAATTACACAAAAAAAAAAAAAAAAAAATAAGAAATGAAACACATACAATAATATTCAGAGTAAAGAAAAGAGTTGGGGAACATTTTGTCAAACATTAAACCATAGATCACAAATAACTATGGTTTGGAGAAAACAAAAAGCAATTAAAGTAGGAAACAACAAGAAATTTAAAATCCATTCAATTTAAATCCCAGAGGGAGATGACTACACACATACCTTTTCACTGACTTAATCCCTGCCACCAAAGCCGTCTCTCCCCTGAAATTTAGTTCATTTCTGTTACACCTAAACTAATAAGTACTTTGTTACTTTCTTGGAACATTCGTATTCCATTGGCTACAGGCCTTTGAACGTTTTTTACTTGTTTGATTTTCGACTATTTTAAATTCGAACTTTCTCTGTCCTTCAATTACTTTGTTAGATTTTGAGTGCTGTGGTGTGAAACTGTGCATGCCTGCTTTTGTGTGACTATTTTCATTTACCCCCGACAGTTTCAGTAAATTGCAATTATTAGTAGTGCCTATGTCAAGTGTTTCGTAAGTTAAGTACTAACATTTTTACTTTCACTTACTTGGTATAGTTAATTAGTCTAAATATTGGTGATTTTCGTTTTAACATTGCTTTTGTTATTGATTTTTTTTAACCCCCCCCCCCCCCCCCTTTCCAAAATTAAATGCATTCAAATAAGACACAATGGCTAATTAAGGATAGCTTACGGCTGGGTCATCTAAACATTTATCATCTATTAGGCAAACTTCCTGAACTTACAGGAATTTAGACTCAAAATTTTCACGTTTTTCGACTTTCGGAAAGTCGTTTAAATGACAACATTTCAGATGATGATACTGCACTGCAAGGCTTTAAAACTGTTCGACGAGACTCAAGTAGGAAGCTAGAAACAGGTATTGTAGTTTATATTTCCATTTCTATTCGTTATCGACGCAGAAGCGATTTAGAGACAAAAGAGACCGAATGCATATGGTTAGAAATAAATATACCGAGTCAGGAACACTTTCTAGTCGGGTATCTTTATAGAAGTCCCAGTGCAGGAACCATCTGGTATGAATATTTCACCACTATGATGAACAAAGTATTTGCGACTGCTAAAGAAATTATTCTTCTAGGCGACTTCAACATTGACATGCACAACACAAGCCAAACGTGGGAAAACATCATACTATTTTACAACTTAAAACAAATAGTCAACCAGCTTACCAGGGTATCAAAAACATCATCCACAACAATTGACCACATCTACGTCACCGTGCAGAAAACATTATAGAATGCTCTGTTCCTATCGTCGCAATGAGTGACCGCTATCCAATATGTTGCACGTGGTCAAAGAATAAATATAAAGCTTCCATAAATAAACATGTAAGCATTTAAATTTAGAAGTTTCAAAAATTTCAACAGTGAACTATGATTACATGATTTGCGAGCTGCACCTCTAGCCAGTGTTTACCAGCATTCTGATCCCGATGACGCCATGCTCATTGGACACATATCTTTCATTGTGTGTTTGATAACCACGCACCAACAAAAGAAGTTCGTGTAAAACGACAGATCAAATTTCCTTGGATAAAACAAGCAGTGCTAAAAACCATGAGGCAGCTAGATCGAGCTCACAAAAATAAGGACTTTAACACATACAGAGCACAAAGAAACAACGTAAAATATTTAATACGTAAAGAAAGGAAAACATACTTAAAAAACTTAGTTCAGAACAAAGCAAACAGTAAAGATATGTGTAAAGCAATGAACACCCTAGTAAACAAACGAAATTTGCCAGACTTGTTAACCCCCAGTACCTCATTTACTTGTATAGACTTCAACACTTACTTTCAGACATAAATAACTAGTTTTAAATCTACGATACCAGATTCCCCTTGTGACCTAGGCCAACTATCAGCATTCTGTGAGAACAAATGCACAAACACAATCCCATCCGACATTCCGTTTAAGACAGTTAATTAAGTGTATAACTATCTTCTATGTCTTAAAGAAAATAACTCATCAGGACTTGACGGAATCAGTAATCGAATACTGCGCTATGCTGCGCTAGTTATTAGTGATTCACTAAAATACATATACAATCAATGTATCGCAAAGAGTTACTTTCCGTCGCACTTTAAAGTCGCTAAGGAAAATCCTCTTTTCAAACCTGGTTCTTCCGATAATAGTAACTTTAGTAACTATAGGCCACTCTATCTATTATCATCGCTATCCAAACCACTGGAAAAAAAACACATACATAAAATAACACTACAACACCTAGTTAACAACGGCTTGCTAATTGATAGTCCGTCGGGGTTTAGACCTAAACATTCATGTCACACTGCTCTAACAAAGATGATAGACAACTGGCACCTAAATTTTAAAAACGATAACTTGTGTGGGGCAGTCTTTAAGCAAGGTATTATACTTTAAAAAAGGCATTTGAAATGATAGATCACGCTATTTTAATTAGAAAACTAGAAACATCAAAAGTAAACTTTCAACATGTGACAATAACTAAATCATTTCTGTCAGACAGAAAACATGTAATTTCTTACAATCACTCCTAATCAAACCCAGCAGAAATAAATGCAGGCGTTCCTCGGGGTTCTATTCATGGTCCTCTACTTTTTGCCATATATATTAATGACCTTCCACTACACATCAAGCACGCCTCCTGTGACCTGTGTGCCGACGACTGCACTGTTTACAAAAGTGATAAAAGTTGTAAGACACTCGAACTTGCGTAGCAAAATGGTACAGATTAAGTGGAGCAACGGAAATCCTACGCTAATAAATATCACTAAAACAAAATGCATGTTAGTATCAACTAGACAAAAATTACAAAATTCAGAGAAAACAACACTTCAGATCTACATTGGTACCTTACTAATTTAAAACAATAATGAACATAAAACTCTAGATATAATCGTTGACCAGCATTTAAATTGGAACTCACATGTACAAGCGCTGACCAAGCAAACGGCACAGAAAGTTTACCAGTTAGCTAAAATCAAACATTTCCTAGATGAAGACGCACGAAAATTGTTCTATATATCTCACATACAATCAAACCTTTACTATTGATCCACAATCTGGGATGGTTGCTCAATGTCCAACACAAAGACTCCGTTCACTACAAAAGGGTGCAGTACGTCTAGTCTCTGACAACTGCCTAACTCCAAATATTGCCCTTAAGAAAGCGCCTTCTGTTCAACAGAGCTAAATTTGTTCACAAACTCTTGTCACACAATGCTCCAGCATATCTGAGGCCAATGTTTAAATACAACAAAAGACGCAGTCAACGCTTTAACAAATTGCACGAACACAAGCAAAGGCTTGACTCATTCAAGAAAAAGCTTAGCGTACTCTGCTCCTCATCTTTGGAATTGTCTTCCACATAACCTAAGAAACAACCGCAGTCCCTATTTATAGTCGAGGAAGTGGAGGCGAACTGCGGTAAGACGTGGAGTACAATGGATGGGTTTGAAAAAAAAAATCGAAAAAAGGTGATTCGTCTTACGAGGACAAAAGACAAAGAAAATAGTCTACGTTACGGCCACAATGCCTTCGTCAGGAAAGGAAAGAAAGTGAAGGCTAGATAGGACACATAAGAACTTAAATAAATATAAAAGTAAAACCTAGGTACTTCCCTGAATGCAAGGCATCGAAATCCTATCAATATTTGCTGTCCGCTGATGGACGCGTGGCTGAACAGGAAGTGACTTCCGCCGCCGGATGTACACAATACATACTAAGAAACTAAAAACTAAAAAACGAAACCGAACAATAAACTACCCAAACGTAATAAAAGTGAGGACTGGAAATAGAAGAGGACAGAATGAGTGGGAGATAAATAAATATAAAATAAAAAAAATCAAGACAAATTAGAAACAGTGTATATTCATAAATATTATGGAGGATGGCATAAAAATAGAAGAATAGGATAAGAGTGGAAAGAGTCAAAATAGAGCAAGAGAGGAAAGGGTAACCTCAGACAAAGGTGTGTAAAGTGTTGAGACCGGCTGGTTTAAGACACCCCATGCGGTGGATGAGACGGTTCTCAAGCTGTTCTCGGTTGGCAGTGTCAGAGGAGCAGGATCGGATTGCTGTGACCTGGATGTCGATGGGACCTTGGTGGTCAGGACCATTGAAGTGTATGGCAACTGGTGTGGACTTTTGCTGAGCGATGTCATTTAAGTGCTGGCTGAATCTGTCCCCAAGTCGTTTGCCTATTTGCCCAATATAGGTTTTGCAGCAACGTTTACATATGATCGTATAAATGACATTGCGCGATTCACACGTGAAGGTACTAGTGATGGTGTACGTAGCCTTAGGAAAGGACACCTTCTTGGTTGAGATGACATACTTGCACGTGTTGCATCGTGTCCGACCACAGGGTAGTGTGCCAAAGTGAGTGGCATTCTCCTTTGGGAGACGGCTGTGAACAAGAAGATCCTTCAAGTTCTTGTCGCGTCTATATGCCACCAAAGGTGCTTCACCGAATACTTCTTGGGTCACAGGCTCTGCTTTGTGGATAGGGAGGTGGCGGAAAAGGATCTGTTTGACTACCCTGTGGTCGGACACGATGCAACACGTGCAAGTATGTCATCTCAACCCAGAAGGTGTCCTTTCCTAAGGCTACGTACACCATCACTAGTAGCTTCACGTGTGAATCGCACAATGTCATTGTTGTGGACAGTTTTCGCTGAGTTTATAATC
Source organism: Oreohelix idahoensis (assembly GCA_024509875.1). Classification (NCBI taxonomy): domain Eukaryota; kingdom Metazoa; phylum Mollusca; class Gastropoda; order Stylommatophora; family Oreohelicidae; genus Oreohelix; species Oreohelix idahoensis. The sequence goes on along the minus strand of JAMPIV010016048.1, from coordinate 126,770 downwards.
TGTTAAACGTACCTGTTTAGTTTGGAAACATTTTTTTTAGATTCCTGATCAAAGGGCTATTACTCATGTTTTACTTGGGTTGAACTCTACAGTGGTGGTTGTCCCACTTATTTTTAACCTAGTGGTCTAATATTAGAACCGATGTCTGGTTGCATGACCATATATGGCTTGAATGGTCAGCTTTTCTCGGAATGTTTGCAACTAGAATCGATGTCTTATACCTGACCATATAAGGCTTGAATGGTCAGTCTTATCCTAGTATGTGTTCAACATCGCCGACCTGAGTTTAGCTCAGAGGGTCAAGCGTCTAACGACGCATGCGCAAAGTTTTGTGGCGCTAAGAGAGACTTCCGATCTGGGAGTCCAGCTGTGTTTTTCAGAGGGACAAGACGTATTTTGGTGTCTTTGTTCTGGCTTCAAGCCTGGGGAAGGAAAGTCCTCTGTGTAAAAGACGAAGATGTCTGAAGATTGTTCCCCATGATATATCTAAGCGTCTAGGAGACGAGTGTGTTTATTAGTGTTATTCTGAAGGGATGACAAGGTAAATTATCCTTCGATTCATTTTCCTCTATTATCAGAATCACGTATAACATTTATTTACCAGCTCAGTGACTTTTCCCTGGGCGGGAAAGAATCCATCGAGGATACGAGAGTTTGAGCTCACGAATTATCTTCTTTTTCTTTCTTTGATCCTTAGCCGCCGACCGTCAAAGCAGTCAGTGGCCATCACGCCTAGTGGCGTCCTGTAGGGCAACAACAAATTGATTCCATTTTGCTCGGTCGGTGGCCATCCTTCGTACAGTGCCCCAACTCTGGTTCATTCTTTGCATCTCAGCCTCCACAGTCCTCCGCCAGGTTGTTTTTGGTCGGCCTCTCTTTCGTTTTCCTTCAGGGGTCCAAAGCATAGCTGTTCTTGTGATGGCATCGGGGTCTCTTCTGAGGACATGACCAACCCAGTTCCAGCGTCCGCAAGCTATGATGGTGTGCATGTCCTCTTGCTTGCTACGAGTAAGCAGATCTTGGTTAGTGATGGTATTCGGCCAAAAGATTCGGTGAATTTTTTTTAGGCATGTTGTGTGAAAAGAGGACAATTTCGACATTTCTTTCTCTGTAACTCTCCAGCATTCCACTGGGCGGGAAAGAATCCATCGAGGATACGAGAGTTTGAGCTCACGAATTATGCTGACATTATTTGACTAGGGCCTGTGTATGCCCCAAAGAACAATATTTTATCATATTGGACAGGGTCTGACCCCCGTGTTTGCTAAAGAATACCACAGAGGCCATTGTACCTAGAGATCTGCTATATTTTGCGGCCTGCTGCATATTAGACAATGTATCTGACTTGATGATGTCAGAATAGAGTTGGTTTAAATTCATATTTAAAGACCCGCTGGCAATGCGGGGTATATTTTGCTGTGGCTGTAGGAAGAGAATTAGATTGGAGTCAGCAATCATATTGCTGGTGGATATATGCGCAGCCTATTGATGAACTGTTGATGCAAACTGAACCTGTATTGTACTGTCGTCACGTTTACAATGTTCCTGAGTATTGTCAAATGACTATGTCCTGATGTCGGCGTCTCTTGTATCGTACTACATTAAAGTATTGTAAAGTCAGCTGCCGTTATCAAACTTCTGTGACTTCTACATGTGGTTGAGTGGTTGTATTGTGCCATTGTCCAAGAGCCTATACACATTCGCGTCCATCATCTACATTGATGTCTTTTTACCCACACGTCATGTCAACCACACATTGCTACGATCATTACACATCTGAGAGCAGGTACGTTGAGAGAGTCTTCATTACACCCTGTCAGTACCTCAACGCCTGGTGACCTAATTTACATCATCATACTGCCTGGGTTGACCTGACCCCCTACTCACACATACACAGTGCTGTAACCTTTTGTGGTGACGACTCAAAACAGAGAGTTACAGTCATTTACACGATCATATGTAAACGTTGCTGTAAACCTATATTGGCCAAACAGGCAAACGACTTGGGGACAGATTCAGCCAGCACTTAAATGACATCGCTCAGCAAAAGTCTACATCAGTTGCCATACACTTTAATGGTCCTGACCACTATGGTCCCATCGACATCCAGGTCACAGAGATCCGATCCTGCTCATCTGACACTGCCAGCCGAGAACAGCTTGAGAATCGTCTTATCCACCGCATGGGGTGTCTAAAACCAGCCGGTCTCAACACTTTACACACCTTTGTCTGAGGTTACCCTTTCTTCTCTTGCTCTATTTTGACTCTTTCCACTCTTATCCTATTCTTCTATTTTTATGCCATCCTCCATAATATGTATGAATATACAGTGTTTCTAATTTGTCTTGATTTTTTATTTCATATTTATTTATCTCCCACTCATTCTGTCCTCTTCTATTTCCAGTCCCCACTTTTATTACGTTTGGGTAGTTTATTGTTCGGTTTCGTTTTTTAGTTTCTTAGTATGTATTGTGTACATCCGGCGGCGGAATTCACTTCCTGTTCAGCCACGCGTCCCTCAGCGGACAGCGAATATTGATAGGATTTCGATGCCTTGCCTTCAGGGAAGTACCTAGGTTTTATTTTTTAATTATTTTTTTTAATTGTTATATTTATTTAAGTTCTTATGTGTCCTATCTAGCCTTCACTTTCATTCCTTTCCTGACGAAGGACTTGTGGCCGTAACGTAGACTATTTTCTTTGTCTTTTGTCCTCGTAAGACGAATCATCTTTTTTCGATTTTTTTTTAAACCTATCCATTGTCCCTATTTATACAATCGTAGACTTTATGAGGTTTGATTACATGCCCCCTAATCGAATTATCATTTCTAATAATGTCAACTGTAGGTTCTAATGACGATGTTTGTACCTTTCAACATATTTGATGTCATGTTTATAAGTAGTTAATGTTAATATGAGTGTGTTATTTATTTTACTTTACAACGTTGAATTCCTTGAACTTGACATGTAAAATGCATGTGAGAATAAATGAATTCAGTATGAAAGGTGAGAGAAAAAGATAACATACTAGGAGGATTTTCGATCTCCAGTTGAGGCGGAATTTGTTTAGGCCGCAAACGGCTCCTGGGTCGACTCAACCCCAATTGGGTACCAAAGTAACTTCTGGATGCCGGCGTGAGTCTGACCACATCACCCCTAGCGTTCCGATGGTCAAGAAAATATGGGTCTAACACCATATTCTCAATATGCTTCTATGGGCATGTAAACGTCATCCTTTACCTTACTAGGAAGATTGCACTACGCATTTAGCTTTTATTTCCCGCCTTGTCATTGTTCAGCACATAACTTTTAGGGATCGTCGATGGACGTAGTCTACTCTCTGATGCTACTTTTAATAGCGCCGGTACGATGCTATTCTCTTTGCTGATAATGGTCAGATTACAAGGCAGGGGCAAGCAAGTTTTATGATTTGGCATTTTTTACTGTCCCCCGGAGAATTAGGGTCGAGCATTCGCGTCACGGTAAGAACGTTTTACAAAAACAGGCTAAATAGTGTTATGGCTCTTGGTGTATGGAACAATGGTGGCAGTCTACGATTACAGTTCCCATCGTTATTTCACTTAGAAAAGGCACAAAATTTACACTCGACTTTAAAATAATAACACTATAAATTATTTCATTTTAAAGGTAACCAGAATACCAGTACAGCGATGAATAAATTCTGCATATCAAATGTCAACAAGCTTAGATAACATTTCAAAAAGATCACAACTAAAGAAAACATCTTCCCACATGAATGAGAAATAGCCACTGGCGATGAATAGGGCAGACATTGAGGAAATAATGTTGATAGTATTATAAGGTAGGTCTTGTTTTGAAACCCCTTATGTAAGATAGTCAGGTGTAGACCTTTTTTGTTATCACCTAAAGCTCATATTTACAGTGGTACACAAGAGAGAAATGAGAGAGACAGAGAGAGAACAAACGAATTAATGAAATTTATTTTCGAAGGTAGAGATTTGGTCGCGCAGGTCGGTCTGACATTCTGTCCTTCCTTTCTCTCGTCTTCTATACTGAATTCATTTATTCTCACATATGATATTAAACTCTTTACAGAGCGATACAACAGGAAGCAATCTGATCATCAGAAGTAGTCCCCCCATTCGACAAGTGTTTCGGCCCAGTATACTCCTTTATACTCTAAGGGGGCGGGCCCACTTAGGTCATGACTCCCAAGCGTCTCGGCCTCCTGTTGTCTTGTATCGAAAATGAACCCATTTCACTTATGATATCAACTTTAAAATCCACACCTCCGCCATCCGTGGAGGCAATTGTGAAAGTAACAAAGAGAAGACAAATTATTCCGTTCGTTCCATCGCACATCACAACTAAGGACACATACTGAGACACCTGCGCGAAGCCGATGAAATTAGCCACTGCGCGCTAGCAACTGAAATTCTATGCCTTACACCTGTTATAATATACGCCGCCTGTTGCTCCTCAGTCACAGCCCTTTCACTAGTACACCAAAAAATCTCAACGTATTGTAGACTTAATAAAATTTATGGGGTTTTCTGTACCGCAGCGTTTACTGTCACGATTTCCATTGCCCATTGCGATTGTTCCACAGCCAGCCTGATGCCTTTTCGGCAGTTTTACTAAGCCTCTTTATTGCCATTGTCTCGACTGTCCCCTCAGCCCCAACAGTTTCAATAAATCATACACTGATGCAGCCGCAAGCTCTTTTGTGCACACCTCAACAGCCATGACCCTTGCAGTGAACCCATCGTGTCTCAGATCCGCGGCCAGATCATCCTCGTACTTGGCCGCTTTGAACGAATGCTGCTTGTCAAATCTGGATTCAAATGGCACGGTCTGTTCAATCAGTATAACCTGAAGCGCTGCTGAAGAATGAAGCACTATATCTGGCCGTCTCCGCGATTTTCTGATACTCTCTGGATATGCCCCTCGTCCAGGTAGGTGTACTGCTATATGCCAATCGTTTGCACAGTCAAGAAGAGATGGTAAACTGCTACCAGGTTTACTCGGTTTGGGGTGTTCTGACTTTCCTGCCCTCAGAAAGTATGCATTTGCGGTGCGTGGCCTGAGTTTGCTATTCGCCTTCATCCTTGCCAAGTCTATTGTCGCAGCAAGCTTATTTAGCACTTTGTTATGGCGCAAAGTGTGTCGCCCTTGCCCTAATGACACCTTACACGCTGAGATCACGTGTTCAAGTGTCTGCCTCCCTGGCACAGGGGGCACTGCTCATCATCCGACTTTTCCCATTTCACAAGGTTTGTGGCCAACGGCAGCAGATCATACATTGATCTAACAACGAAGCCGAGCCTAAGAGGTGCCATATGCCCTATATCATTCCATGTCAAGGACCTCTGCAGGGCTCCTTCACATGTGGTTCATTGGCCTTGTTGGACCTGCTGCACTGCTTTTTGCAACCTCTTATCATTCTCAGCTCCTCGTATCTCATGAACGACCATGTCTCTGCTCTCCCTGCTTGATGCCTTGGACCAACAGCGGATGTCTCCATGACCAAATCCCCGTCTATTCGTTTGTGTGTATCTGATTACCTCCCTTAGTTTGAGTGACTCGTGGGCAGCATCAACAGCTTCTTCCACTCTCCACTTCCTTCCCGTTTTCAGTGTGGGCTGAATGGACTTAACCACGTCATCAGCTGACTCGCGAAGCATCATTGCAAGCCTTGCCTTTCCAACTTTGTACTCTTCAACAACTGACTTGAAAGGAAGCAGACGTTTTGACTTTTTGCAGTACAATGCTACATCTGACAGACCTGATGGAACTCCTAGCCATTTCCGCATGAACTTGTTGACCTTTTGCTCTACAGCTTCCACTGTACTTGTGCTTATTTCATATATAAGCAGTAGCCACAGCAACTTCGGTATCAACATGAACTGAATGCACCACAGTTTGAACTTTCCCAGGAATCTGCTTTGGTTTATGGTCTGTAGGTTTCTGTCTGCCATTTCTATTGTCTGTTGCACTGCCTTCGAGTCTTTTAAAGAGGCATCGTACACCCTGCCAAGACTTTTAACAGGTTCCTCAATGACAGTAGGGATTCTTTGGTTGGAATCCATGAATATGACCTCTGCTATCTTTCCTTTCCTGACTGATAGGCTTCTCGACTTCTTGGGTTTGAAACTCATTTGCACCAGCTGACTAGTTCATCCAGGCGTGCTAACATCCCCCGAGCCTGATGTTCATCTGATGTCAGAATTGTTGTGTCATCCATGAATGCTTTGAGCGGTGGCATTTGACACATTCCGCCGAGCTTTGGACCTATAGCCATTCCTTCAGCCGCATTGAGGATTACCTGCATAGCCATCACGAATAGTATCGGAGAGATGGTACATCCCATCGCAATTCTAACTTCAAGGCCAATCCACTTCGTTGTGTACTCTCTGGTTGAAAATCTGACAGAAAACCCTGCGAAATACAGCTTCAGCATTGCTGCAATCTCTTGTGGAACATGATACATTTCTAGGGCCTGCCACAACATCTGGTGTGGAACGGTTCCATACGCATTCACTAGATCCAACCAGATTACATGGAGGTTTGTTCTGTCAGACTTTGCCTTTTTGATTGCTTCCCAGATCATTGTGGCATGCTCTAGACATCCTGGTGTACCTGGGATACCTCCTTTCTGAATGGTAGTGCCAATGTACCCATTTGCCAGAAGGTATGTAGTGAGCCTTTTCGCCATCACTGAGAAGAATATCTTCCCTTCCACATTGAGTAGTGAGATTGGCCTGAACTGACTGATGTCTGTGGAATTTTGTTCCTTCGTGATGTAGACTCCTCCTTTCGCCTTTCTCCATTTCTTGCTTACAAGCTGGGTTTTTCACGCATTCGTCAGTAAACGGAGCAGTCGTTTGAGCACATCAGGGCATCTCTTATGCGCCACATATGGAACACCATTAGGACCTGGAGCTGACTTGCACCGAGCTTTCTGGACAATTCTTTTTTCCTCTTGCACCGTTGGGGGCTTGGTGTTAAATTACGCTCCTGGCTTACTCGACCATTTAAGGCCTGCCATGCTGCTGAGCGGCTCATCTTTGCGACCATCTGAATATTTCATTCTAAGGTGTTCTTCCATGTCTTCTTTCCTGATGTTTAGCGTACCCGACCATGGCTGCTTAAACAGTTCTTTGACAAACTTGAAGGGCTCCCTGAAGAATCTTTCCCTGTCCCTTCTAGTCTTTCTTCTCTTCCTGCACAACCATTCTGCTCTACAAAGGGCATTATGTTGGCCTTTCAGGTGCTCCCAAACATGTCGTAGCCCTTCCTTCTCTGTGGCAACTGCGTTCTTAAACAGTTTTCGGGCATGCTTCTTCTGTTTCCTGATTTCTTCTATTTTAATTTGTCTTCTACTTTTTCGTGGTGGGTTACTTTCCCGTGCCTCCCTGACTCCAAACACTTTGCGACAGTGCAGATATATTATATCTCCGAAGATTTCTAGCTTCTTTTCCAAAGTTATCTGTTTCAGGTTGTTACCTAACTCTTTTGCCAAGGCTTCATCCAGCTGTTCCCAAAGCCCTTTTGCACTGGCAGGTGGAAACTTGATTGCATCTCTCTTTCCGTCCAAGAAGTGTGTGAGATCATCATCAGGCAGATCAACTTGAATGTACTCAGCACTGTGGATTGACTCCTGGCTGCGTTCTTCTAACGTCGAGACAGAGCGCTGTTGATCTGCTCCCGATGAACTTCTACATCTCTTTTTCGTTCTGTGGACTTTCATTCCTCTCTGAGTAGAGAATTTCCTTCCACAGGCACATGGAAATTCCAGCCGTTGTTCAGAGCTCGAAGTCCGTGTAACGGGTCTGGTCGATTCCAATGAGGTGCCTGTGGATTCTTCATCCTCCCCCCTCCGTTTCGGTGAATCCTGGGGGCATCTATCATTTTTGGGTCCTGTAGAAATTGAATACAGCTTACGGGGTGCAAATCCGGTCAGCCGGTTTCCAGTCTTTCCCACTGTCATCTGTCTTTCCAGAAGTCAATCGGTCTTTTCCCGATCATCACTGGTTTAACCATGCAACTATGATAGGAAACCCTTTACAGAGCGATACATCAGGAAGCAATCTGATCATCAGAAATAGTCCCCCCATCCGACATGTGTTTCGGCCCAGTATACTCCTTTACACTCTAAGGAGGGCGGGCCCACTTGGGCCATGACTCCCAAGCGTCTCAGCCTCCTGTTGTCTTGTATCGAAAATGAACCCATTTCACTTATGGTAGCAACTTTAAAATCCACACCTCCGCCAGCCGTGGAGGCAATTGTGAAAGTAACAAAGAGAAGACAAATTATTCCGTTCGTTCCGTCGCACATCATAACTAAGGACACAGACTGAGACACCTGCGCGAAGCCGACGAGGCCAGCCACTGCGCGCTAGAAACTGAAATTCTGTGCCTAACATCTGTTATAATATACGCCGTCTGTTGCCCTTCAGTCACAGCCTTTTCACTAGTACACCAAAAATCTCAACGTTATTGTGGACTTAGAAAAATTCTTGGGGTTTTCTATTCCGCAGCGTTTACTGTCACGATTTCCATTGCCCATTGCACATACATTTTACATATCAGTTTCAAGGAATTCAACGTTGTCAAGTAAAACAGTAGCATACTCACATTCATAGTATCTAATTATAATCATGAAATAAAATATGTTTAAATGTACAAACATCATCACTAATTCAACATTCAATTTTATGTATTTATTCGGAAACATATTCGCATGAAGGGACATGCCGTCAGAACTCATGAAATATTCGAAAAGTCTTTGATTGTATGAACAGGAACTGAGGTTGTATTTTTTTTAAATCATGTGGAATGTAGTTTCAAAGATGAACAGCAGAGTAAGCCAGGTATTACTTGAAAAGGGCAACCTCGTCTAAGGCACCAAATTTGCTGACTGCATTCTTTTATTGTATTTGAACATTTGCTATATATGTTGGAGCATTCTATGACAGGGTTTTGTGAACAAATTTAGCTTTGTTGAATAGAAGGCGCTTTCTTATGGGCAGTATTTTGAAATCTTCATTTAGATCTACATACTGTGTTTGGCAATTGTCAGAGGTTGGATACACCTCACGCGTTTGTAGTGAATGGAGAATTTTTTGTGTTCCACAGAGCAACCATCTCATATTGTGGAGCAATAATGAAGGTTCGTTTGTATTTGAGATACATAGAACAATTGTCTCGCTTCTTCATCTAGGAAATGTTTGAGTTTATAGAATGGGAGACGAATAGAGAGGGTAAACAAAATAAATTTACATATCTAACATCTTGCATTTTGAAGCAAATCAGGAGATTTTCTAATATTTCTACGTCACGAAGCAGAAATTAGCTGTAGTAATGCAGAAATGGCAGTGTTTACTGGCTAAAATACAGTTAGTGTAATTATATAGGCAAAAATAAAACAGATCTATGTCACTATAATATCGCTTGTTTTATTAGTAATTTATTTTAATTGGAGATTTCCGAATTGTAGTATTTGTTTCTACCATTTTTGTCGTCAATGGTTGCGTCTTAGAATGATTGTGTTTGATCTGGTGTCCATACATTTTTATTTATTTTATTTATTTTAGTCCCGACCCCTCCATGCAATTTTTCATCCTTAATCGATATAGAGCCACAAAAGACGATATGTAAATGAAATAATGGTGTGATTACAGCGGCACAATAAATTATATGAGCTTTCTACCGAACCTGTGATTTAATTGGATGGATGTGACTGATGAGAATTAAGAAGGGCATTGATACCTGACAGGAGATTGGTGACTTGTTGTTACCACGCTCTTCCATGTTCAGTTTTATTTTCTTTTTCTATAATAAATTGTGGGACTAAAACCAGCTTCAACCACGTACGCACTTTTAAGCAGATATGGCTCAACTTGTGCATCAATCTTAAGATATTTGGTATCCGTCCGTATTCCAAGATGTAAAATTGAGTCACAACAGGCATACACGTTTAATCAACCCCAATGGACTTTTTGGTTTTTATCGGCCCCGTGGATTTCGATATCGACCACGTGATAACCACTTTGGGGTTCCTGCTTTGTTTTCTGCATGTACAGTGGTCGCAAAGATTTATAACTTAATGATGTCGTAAAATATTGATAAAGTACTGCTGGAAGACAGGCGTCAGCCACCATCATCAGTTGACAAGATCTCTATGGTGTTGCCTGCCCCACTGTAGTGTATGGAATGTCAACTTGACCTACGCAGTGGTGTGTAGACATGGATGGAGTGTATAATGTGCGAATGATGATAAGGGTTCGTGTTGTTGACAAATGTTCTCTTCTCACACTCATGTATGACCGGAAGTCATCGACACCAACGACTGTGTACCTTTTCTAAAGTTTAATTGGACGTACACACTCGACAGCACAGATAGTGACAAATCACAGGTTGCCATAATACATCATAGTACAGTGGACAAATGGTCTTGCAATGTTACATGGGCACTCATGTAGAATAATTGTATAATGGACTGTCAGTAGCCAAGCACTCAGTATCGCCCATACATATATCATCTGACTTCACTGACTGAGCACGTCAGCTTGTAAACAATATTTCAGATGGCTTCTAAACCTAATCTCGTCTAGCGACGATTCTTCAACATAATGTTCAGCACATATTTTTCCATATAATAATATTGAACCGCTAGCAATGGGTTCTCATGTGTAGCAGTGATCTCTGGACTGATCAAGCGATAATACGGGCATCCCTTTTCTCTTCTTGAAAGTCCTACATGTTTTGGTTCCAAGATGGCTCCACTCGTGAGCGGTCACTCACGTTTGAATACAGATAATGAATCTGTTCTAAAGTTAGTCATTCATAAAACATTTCGTTGCTCTGTAGATTTGATCATGAACAATTGACTGCAATCTACAGGATATAGTGCTGCTAGGAATCGAAGTCGTTTTTTCATCGAGTCAAATATATTCTCTTAAACATTCAAATCGTAATTATCGAAAATGGTGGCTTCGATCGAGAGTTCATAAGAGTATCTTTTATTACCTTGGTATAGGAAATATGACACTGCCATTCCTTGGCAATACGACTAAACACTGGGGTAAAGCATACATGATAGGTTTAGACGACTATCACCTTCCCCACAAATACTGAGATCACTTTTTCCCCGGCAACAGGCCGACATGAAAACACAGTCCCTATCAGGACGAAGCCAAATCACACCACTCTCTAGCGACACATCCGCTGAATAGCCTTTTACCTCTCTAGAGACAACAGAACATATAGTTCGACTTAGATATGTAAAGATATACAGATATAAGACAGACTCGTCCTACTCAGACAAACAATACACATAAATTCAGGCCATAGATATTCTGAAGCAAGAACAATCTATTATTACCCAAACAACGAATAAATCGCAGTAAAATGGATTTATCCGCGGAGTTTGAAAAAAGAGCCGACACAACTTTCAAGGGAAGTAACACAATAATGACTTTCCCTTAAGCACAATTTTGCTTTCAAAATATTTGCGAAGATAACAAGAATACCAATGTATAATATTGTAAGATATCAAAGACTGCACGTAACAGTCTTACCACACCTCCCGGGAAAAAAAAAAATGGAACATTTTTTTTTCTTTTTGAAATACATCTCGGAGCAACGTACAATAGGCTCACAACGCATGAATAATGCGCAGATGAAAAATATCAGGAATACCTATAACGCCTAATATGAGGCTAAGTCGACTTATGGAGCGACTGGTGAGAATGTGTCTCATAAACTGAGAGAAATTATTTCTCTACAAGTATATTTTTCCAGGAAGGTGTCATCAAAGTATAATACAATTCTGGCAATTACACAATGCCTAAAAAATTCATATCATCACTACGTATTAGATATCTTAAATTTATGATTTATGAAGAAAAAATCATCAAAGCACAGCGGTGAATAAACATACATGAACCGCTATGTAGTGATACAATCATTATATTATTAAATTACAAATGTGTATCTATCATGATATAGAAAAGGAACTACTATAGAACTAGACATATCAAGAAGTCTAAGCCCTAATAGTTATGTGGAATCATGTGGGCATCTTGACAGAATGTCTGCCATCACATTATCTGATCCACGAATAGCTCGCACAGAGAAATGAAAAGGTTGAAGAGCAATTGCATATCGAGTAGACCTCGAGCTCTTCAAATTCTTACTCTGTATAGCAGTAAGAGCTTTTTGGTCTGTTTCTACAATGAAATGTGCGCCTAGAAGGAATCTCTGTAGTTTGAGGATCGACCAAACCATAGCTAATAGCTCACGGTCTAAAACCGAATAATTCCTTTCTGCCGCATTAAGTTTTCTGGAAATATACATTACAGGATGCAGAGTTCCAGAGTACTCTTGCATTAGTGCCGCTCCAATCCCAGTGGATGAAGCGGCACTACGAAGAACGAATGTCTTATCTTTAGTAGGTAGCACTAAAATAGGTGGTGTTGAAAACAGTGTTTTAATCTTATCCAGAGAGCATTGGCATTCCTGAGACCAGTGGACCACATTAGGCGAACCTTTCTTTAGAAGTGTTGAGAGAGGTGCCATGATAGAGGATAGATTCTGAATGAATCTGCCATAAAATTGAATAAGACCTAACAGACTTCTCACCTGTTTTTTAGTCTTAGGGATTGAGATGTTAAGTATCTTACTAGTATTATGGTCCTCTGTCTTTAGGAAACCATGACCAACTCGGTGGCCTAGGAAAGAAATTTCGCTAAAACCAATATAGGCTTTAGAGGGTTTCGCTGTCAGGTTGTGCTCACGCAAAGTAGACAGCAATTCATCTAACCCTGAATAGTGATCTTCCCAAGTATCGCTGAAAAGACAGATGTCGTCTAGATATGCAATGACATCTGACCGATAAGATAGGATTCGGCGCATCATGCGTACGAAGCTGGTGCGTTCATAAGACCGAAAGGCATAAAATTCCATTGGAACAAACCTCTAGGTGTTGAAAAAGCCGTGAGAGGTTTGGCGCGTTCAGATAAAGGAACTTGCCAATATCCTTTAGACAAATCAAGTTTAGTGAAAAAATGAGATTTGGAGAGTCGAGTAAGTAGCTCTTCCAGTAAAGGCATAGGTTCGGCATCGAACTTCGTTACTTGATTCAATTTTCGATAGTCAACGCAAAGACGTATGTTATTGTCTTTTTTACGCACAATAACCATCGGCGAAGAATATGCAGAGGTGGATGGTTCGATTATTTTCAAATCTATCATCTCATCCAACTCTTTCTCGACCTGTGCTTGAAAATGTATAGGTATAGGATAAGGTCTAACCCTAATAGGAGTATGGTCAGTTAGAACAATGTCATGTTGAATGACATTCGTTTGTCCAGGGATGTCAGTGAGTACATCCTGAAATGTTTGCAACATAGTTGAAACTTGTCGCTGTTCTCCTAGAGACAAATCAGGAGAGACAGTAACGTTCTTCCATGATTCACTGGAATGAAGTGGGATCATTGGAAGAGGAAGATTTACATCTGAAAAACTTGTTTCCTCATCCTGTATCACGGACAGTGATGAGTAATGACCATGTGGTACTGGAGAATTGTCCGTTGCTTGGAAAATGGGTTGCAAATAATCCGGACGTTCATAGAATTCAGTAAGCATATTGATGTGGAAGGTTTTATGCTTCCCATCAATATCGACAATATAGTCGACATCGGAAATTTTCGATATTATATCGTACGGACCTTTCCAAGAAATAAGTAATCTGTTTTCCCTACAAGGTAGTAATACAAATGCTTTGTCACCAGGACAAAGTTGTCGTAAGCATCTCTTCTTATTGGCAAATTGCCTTGCCTTCTGTTTCGCAAATTCAGAAGAAGAAGTTGCTAATTTGCATGCTTCGATAATCTTTTGTCTCAACGCGATGACATATTCGTAGGATGACTTTGTGTCATCGTCAATATTGTCAGATGTTATGAGATCGTGAAGCAACGACATAGGGCCACGCGGACGCGCGCCAAAGACGAGTTCAAAGGGAGAAAATCCCGTATGTTCATTGGGTACCTCTCTGTAAGCGAAGAGGGCCGCAGGTAAAACTCTGTCCCAGTCTTGAGGATGATCCTCAGTTATCTTGCCCAGTAAGTTTTTAAGTGTTCTATTAAGGCGTTCGACCATACCATTAGACATTGGATGGTAGATACTACTTAAAGATCTATCTATCTGCAGGGTAGACATTACTTGAGACATGGTATCTGATATCAGTTGGGTGCCATGGTCTGACAATATCTCTCCGGGGAACCCCAGAAGAGAAAATATAAGCCAAAGAGCATCTGCAATATCAGCAGTAGTAATGCTCTTCAGAGGAATAGCCTCTGGCCAACGTGTGCACATATCAACACACGTCAAGATAAACTGATGTCCTCTGGCAGACTTGATCTTAAATGGACCAATAATGTCTATAGCCATTTTTTGGAACGGCCGAATAGGAATGTCCGCCGCCTGAATGGGTGCAGCATGCCGTGGACCTTTGGATTTAACTTCCTGACATACTTTACAAGATCGACAATAAATCCGTATGTCCTTGTTTACCAATGGCCAAAAGAAAGCCGCAATGACTCTTGACTTAGTACGGGAAAAACCCATGTGTCCAGCACACTGAGAGTCGTGAGCGTGCTGCAAAATTTTAACTCTCAAATTCTTGGGAACCAGGATTTGAGAATGACTTGACGTAATGGAGTCTTGAACCATACGTACAAGTACGCCATTTTTCTTTGTAATCCACGATTTACGACTTGTGTCTTTATTCGGATCACCTTTAGTTGCAAGAATGAAGAATTTCTTCAAAGTGGGATCATCTTCTTGCTGTTTTATAAACGAGTCACGAGAAATTACCAAGGGATTATCTTGGTTATGCACTTCATTATCTTCAGTAGATGAAGTTTGAGGCATATTAAGAGCCTGAGCTCTAGTGACTACAGCGTTAGCAATCTGCATGTTTTGCCTTTCCCACGTGGAAATTTGTTGCGGAGTGCATTCCTTGACTCCATGAATGCGACCGATGATGAGGTCAGCGATCGGATTCGGAAGAAGACATGCGTGTACATCTCCTGTAAAGAAAGGAGTAGCAATCCTAATGATAGCAGTAGAGTATTTCTCTAATGTGCCGCCAAATGTTACACATTTGACTACTTGTCCAGTGGCACGGGTAGGATCTACGAGTGACTGCCTAACACCAATTGTGGTGCATCCAGAATCAAATAGCACAGAGACTGGATTGTTATTCACTAAACCCTTATGTAAGACAAGAGAACCTCTTCCATCATGCGCGACTGATGCTGGAAGAGCAGGAAGAGGATGGCCACAGCTTAAAGTAGACACTGTGGTTGGCTCAAATAACGTTTTGCATTGGGGGCACTGAGATGCTCTCCCAAAATCAAAAGCGGCACATGCCATATTACTAGCATCATTATTATCTTTACTCTGTTTATAGGCTTCATGGGACTCTTGTTGTGCAGAGTTTGCCTGAAAATGTGGTTTATGTCTTTTGTATTGAGATCTACCTCGGTTATTATCACCTCTGTAGTTATTGTTACCTCTATTGTAACCCCTATTTGGGTTTGAGTCATAGTTCCCTTGGTTACCATTATCATATTCATTATAATGAGTATCTCTGTAATTATGATCTTGCTGACTCCAAGACGGATAACCCTGATAGTTTCTATAATTACTTCCTCTACGGAAATTCCTATAATTATGACCACCCCTGTGTCGAGAGCTATCAGGTCGTCTCCAGTTCTTTGAAGAAGAACCCTGAAATGATTGGTTACCTTGGTTTTGATAACTATTATGGTTACCTTTTTTATCAAATCTGTTTTGAGGTCCCTGAAATCTGTGTGAATAATTGGGATTGTATGGTGTTGCTGAAGCAACTGGCATACTCTCCTTAATCTTAGTGTAGCCAAAAGTCACGTCGGGGTGTGCAGTGACATATTGGGAACAATATTCTTCCATTTCTTCTAGAGATTTGGGTTTACGCTCATGTATAAATTCAAGGAAAGGTTTGTTCACACATGACATAATCTTATCTCTGAGCAACAAATCCATAAGTCCTTCATACGTTTTTTCTGTTTTGGAAAGCGCAATCCAACGATCAACTGTGAGACGTGCCTTTGCAGTGAATTCTGAGAATTCTACACCCGTCTCAGGTACCATCGTCTTAAATAAAAGGCGATAGCCTTCCTCACTTAGCTGATATTTTTTTATCAAAGCCGCCCTAATGACATCATAATTATCCTTATCTGCTTCTCCTACAAGGCATAATCTAGTCAAAGATTCACCTTTCAAGTTTTCTGATAACTGATTAGCGTATTGTGATTTATCCACATTATGTGTACGACAAGAACGTTCAAATCTATCCAGCCAGAATGTAATGTCGTCACTGGACTGATTGAACGGTGGAACCTTAACCTTGTAAGTAGAAGGTTTACCATTACCACTAGATGCCTGATTAACATTACTCATACTTGTCAATCTCAATTTCTCCAACTCAAATTCATGTTCTCTTATTGCTTTTTTCTCTTCAGCATCTAATCTTTTTTGTTCAGCCTCCCTGTCTAATCTTTTTTGTTCAGCTGCAGCTTCTCTTTCCAATTTTTTTTGTTCAGCTTCACTGTCTAATCTTTTTTGTTCAGCCGCAGCTTCTCTTTCCAATTTTTTTTGTTCAGCTTCAAATCTCCATTCCTCTACCTGCATCTGCAATTTGTTTTGTTCAGCAGCAGCCTCAGCTTCTCTTTCTAATCTTTTCTCTTCCGCTATAGCTTTTCTTTCTTCTGCAGCTAATCTTTTCTCTTCTGCTGCTAATGCTTTGTCATATTGAGCAACTGCCCATTGTTCTAATTGTTGACCCGTCTTATCAAGGGCTTTCCCTTGTGTAATGAAGTAATCTAAAGTAGACATGATGTCTAACAATAATACTAATCACCTGAATCAATAATAATACCACAAGTTCTCAATGACTTGATTTATCAGTATACTAACCCAATATCTGTGGGTCACAAGCCTTTAATAAGGTCTTGTATAATAGTAATAATAATCAGGTACTGGTTTATACCATAATCCAAGTGCAGTGCACAGGCAATTGTGTCTTATGAAATATACCCATATAAAACATATGTCAACCAACAGAATACATAAAGTACAAATAGGACTGACAATACAAGAACGTTTGCAGAAATCAAAATAAATCAAATAGGGAAATCAATGAAAATAATCACTGAATCTGCAAAGCATAACAACACAAATGACGTCACAATATATGAATATAAATTATGAATAGAACTGAAAGATAGAAAAGGTTAGACCAACAAATTACAAACAAATCAAAACAAAACTAAAGAACAAAGAAATATTACAAAAATAACAATAATTACAGACTTCACAGCTAACACAAAAGCAACAGTTGTCGCAGCAAATTTTCAATCAAGAAAATTGCACTATAGAAAACGCCCACAACGGACCCTCTATGACGTGGGATATTCTGTTGTGAGGACGCCGCCCAACCTTAAACACAACCCGCTGACATAGAAACTAACATACTATACAAACACATAACATGTAAACATAAATATATATAAATTATGTGTATGATAGTATGTGTTGCAAAATAGGCTCAGTCTTACAGTAATGGCAAAGTTATTTTTCATGAAAACAAACAAACTGCCACTTTATTCAATTAAACATTCTGGCCTTAAATATTAAAGTTCATATATGGCAAACAAGAAGATCCATCGATGAAAATAGGACTTCTTAGTTCACAAATACTGTCTTCCTGTTAACACTGACAAGAATTGATCCAACTGTTCTGTGAAACTCTATAATGTCTAATGTAAAAAATGTCAACAACTCTGACCTACATACTGCATTCACTTGACAGGTCACGTGACGAAGTGTTGACAAAGAGCAAACCAATACTGCAAGTGTGTCGTATCAGCCACAGGAAACGGTCTGGTATCGGTAATCTGTTGACTTCTGAATTTCTGCGAGGTCAAACCCAGAAAGCTGGTCCACCAGTTGATAAAGTTGGATAATATATATTGATAAAGTACTGCTGGAAGACAGGCGTCAGCCACCATCATCAGTTGACAAGATCTCTATGGTGTTGCCTGCCCCACTGTAGTGTATGGAATGTCAACTTGACCTACGCAGTGGTGTGTAGACATGGATGGAGTGTATAATGTGCGAATGATGATAAGGGTTCGTGTTGTTGACAAATGTTCTCTTCTCACACTCATGTATGACCGGAAGTCATCGACACCAACGACTGTGTACCTTTTCTAAAGTTTAATTGGACGTACACACTCGACAGCACAGATAGTGACAAATCACAGGTTGCCATAATACATCATAGTACAGTGGACAAATGGTCTTGCAATGTTACATGGGCACTCATGTAGAATAATTGTATAATGGACTGTCAGTAGCCAAGCACTCAGTATCGCCCATACATATATCATCTGACTTCACTGACTGAGCACGTCAGCTTGTAAACAATATTTCAGATGGCTTCTAAACCTAATCTCGTCTAGCGACGATTCTTCAACATAATGTTCAGCACATATTTTTCCATATAATAATATTGAACCGCTAGCAATGGGTTCTCATGTGTAGCAGTGATCTCTGGACTGATCAAGCGATAATACGGGCATCCCTTTTCTCTTCTTGAAAGTCCTACATGTTTTGGTTCCAAGATGGCTCCACTCGTGAGCGGTCACTCACGTTTGAATACAGATAATGAATCTGTTCTAAAGTTAGTCATTCATAAAACATTTCGTTGCTCTGTAGATTTGATCATGAACAATTGACTGCAATCTACAGGATATAGTGCTGCTAGGAATCGAAGTCGTTTTTCATCGAGTCAAATATATTCTCTTAAACATTCAAATCGTAATTATCGAAAATGGTGGCTTCGATCGAGAGTTCATAAGAGTATCTTTGATTACCTTGGTATAGGAAATATGACACTGCCATTCCTTGGCAATACGACTAAACACTGGGGTAAAGCATACATGATAGGTTTAGACGACTATCACCTTCCCCACAAATACTGAGATCACTTTTTCCCCGGCAACAGGCCGACATGAAAACACAGTCCCTATCAGGACGAAGCCAAATCACACCACTCTCTAGCGACACATCCGCTGAATAGCCTTTTACCTCTCTAGAGACAACAGAACATATAGTTCGACTTAGATATGTAAAGATATACAGATATAAGACAGACTCGTCCTACTCAGACAAACAATACACATAAATTCAGGCCATAGATATTCTGAAGCAAGAACAATCTATTATTACCCAAACAACGAATAAATCGCAGTAAAATGGATTTATCCGCGGAGTTTGATCGAAAGAGCCGACACAACTTTCAAGGGAAGTAACACAATAATGACTTTCCCTTAAGCACAATTTTGCTTTCAAAATATTTGCGAAGATAACAAGAATACCAATGTATAATATTGTAAGATATCAAAGACTGCACGTAACAACGTCTCTATAAACATTATTAACTGGTGTTGATCTTTACCGTCGTGTGTAGTAAATATTGTAAGATATAATGAGACGTGGCTGGCTGTCATACATACTCACGTTACGAAGCATAATGATTAAGCCGGAACACACTCGATACAGACGTCTTGTTTAATCGGACATCTTAGAAAGAACAGGAAGTAGTAAGAAGGATAAGCAGAAGAGTTCCCGATAAGGGCAAGTAACTCTAGAAACATCGAAACAGGATTATATATACAAAGACCATATCAACATCCCCCCTTCTCTATGAGCGGACAAAGTCCTTCATCCAAGAGGGTTTCTTGCGATCTCTTTGCGGTCTCCCAGGGCTAGATTTCCCAAGACTAGAAGTAGCTGGAGCTGAAGGATCAACTTCTGGAGGATTGAAAATGTTCACTTCACCAGTGTTCTCCATGTCTGGCAAAACAAACTGTTGCTCGGGTAGAACTGGAGAGGAGACATCAATTTCCAGGTCCTCGGGATCAGATGTGAAAGGTGTTGCTCTTTCAGAGAGCCTCTTATCAATCCTTCCAGGTTGCCAGTTTGGTTGTTCAGGGTCTTGATAGTGGACTGGCTGGTGAGACAACTTGGGCAGATCATGAGCAGTTTTATCATAATACTTCTTCACTGATCTGTCTCTCTTGCCTCTACTTTCAATAACTCTACTGTGAGATGCAACGGGTTTCACTGCAGAAGGTATCAGTGTACGCAGTTTCCTGTTGAACAGTATTTCTGCAGGACTTTGATCAAACCCTTGTCTTGGCGTATTACGAAGTTCAAGTAGTGCCTCATATGCATCTGTATTGTCCTGAACAGTCTTTCTCATCATACCCTTAATGAGTTTCACAGCAGATTCAGCAAATCCATTGGCTTTATGATGACCTGGTGCTGATTTAACATGAAGTATTCCCCATCTAGCAGTAAATGATCTAAACTGTGCAGACGTAAACTGAGTACCTTGGTCAGATACAATAACTTTGGGAACACCATAACGAGCAAAATGAGACTTCAATTTCCTGATGACTAACTATGCTGTCATTGTAGGTAGAAAGTCTACTTCAATGAAGTTGGAGAAGTAGTCAATCAGGACTAAATAATATCGGCCTTCTATAATAAAGATATCAGTGCCAACTTTCTCCCAGGGTGATAAACCTCTTGAGTGTTGGTTTAAAGGTTCTTTAGTATTGCTTGCCTTTGTTTCTTGACATTCTGGACAACTGGCAGCTATCTGTCGAATCTCAGCCGTCATGCCGATCCAAAACAGACAACTTCTGGCCCGGCGCATCATGCTGTCAAATGCAAGATGAGCAGCGTGTAGCTTCTGCTTGATTTCAGGCCTCAGTGCTTTTGGGATAAGAATACGCTCTCCTTTAAGTATTATGCCTTGTTCTGTTGTCAGAGTATCACGAATGTCAAAATAAGGCATAAGCTCAGCTGGTACATCAGACTTTCTTTTAGGCCACCAATCCAAAATGGTCGACTTCAACCTCTGGAGCACGCTGTCTTTGAGAGTTTCAGCTTTAATCTTTCCCATCATCACATCTGGTATTTCAGGTAGTCTTACAGGTGCATCAGCTCCTGCATTGCTCTCTCTGTCAGCTAAGGAATCCAATGTGACATTATGAATACAAGCTCTGGACAGTGTGTCGGCTATAAGTAGATCGGAACCTTGTACCCATTGGAATTCAAAGTGATATCGATGGCTGCGCATCAGTAAATTCTGCAGTCTTCGAGGAATTTGACTCAGAGGTTTCTTAACGATGGCTGCCAAAGGTTTATAGTCGTTGATGACTGTAACTTTCCTTCCATAAGTGTACTGGTCAAAGCGTTCCAAACCATATACAACAGCTAAGAGCTCCTTCTCAATTTGAGCCCAGCGTTGTTCTGTTTCAGTTAGAGCTCTAGAAGCAAACTCTATTGGCTGACCATTTTGTAGGAGGACAGCCCCAAGTCCATAGCTGCTACTATCAACTTGAATACACAAAGATTCATCAGGATCATAGTATGCGAGTACTGGAGTAGAAGTAATCAGTTTCTTGACTCTCTTGAAAGCTTGATCACATTCAGCAGACCAGATAAAGGGAGTATCCTTACGGGTAAGTTCTCTTATTGGATGAAGAACTTCTGAAAGATTGTTGAGAAACTTTGCTAGATACTGTATCATGCCGCAAAATCTGCGAACCTCATGACAGTCCTTAGGAACGGGCATGTTTAGTATTGTCTCAACCTTTTTCTTGTCTGGTTCAACACCTCGAGCAGTAATAAGGTGACCCATGAAGGTAATTTTTTCTTTCTTCTCTTGAGCTTTACCGTCATTCAGTTTAATACCTTTCTCTTTACACCTGTGTTTCAGTGCTTTAAGCTTCAGATCATTGTCCTTAATTGCTTGTTGTCTGCTTGATCCACAACCTGTAATAACTATGTCATCAGCAACATTTATGCAACCATGAAGACCTTCAAGAGCTTGTGCTAGATGCCTCTGGAAAATTTCACTGCTTACATTCAAGCCAAATGGTAATCTAGACCATCTGAACCTACCATAAGGTGTAATCATTGTTGTAAGTTTACTAGACTTCTCATCAAGTTTGATATGCCAGAATGCTTCCTTGATATCCAGCTTTGTGAAAATCTTGGCATTATTGAGTCATGATCCTTTTCTGAACTGTCAGTAGCCACCTTAGCAATAAAGTTGTTTGTGTTGACTGTCACAAACTGTAGATCCTGCAGTGTGTTGTTGCCCAGCAAACATGTGAATTTATTTTTCACAACAGTGAACCTTATATTGTGTTTTGTCCCAGTCTTAGGATTCTCAGCAATTAATAGAACTTCTTAGTACCATTCCACATAACAAGCCTTCCTGTAACAGTTGTTCTTGCATCACAAAGCGTTGATAGATTGTATTCACATCAGCTGCTGTGTCTAACTGAAATTTTACCATTTTTTCCATTGATAATGAGTTGTGCAGATGTACAAGCTTTGCTAGACTTCACACAATTAAGAAAAACTTCAGAATCTTCCACTGGCTCTGTGTGAACAGTATGAACTTTCTTGCATTTAACTTTGAAATGGTTTCTTCCTCCACAGTTTGAGCAAAACTTCCCCCATGCAGGACACTTTTTCTTGATCAATAGATGTTTCTGTCCACAGTAATGACACTCCTTTCTAGGTTCAAAGTACCCACTGTCAGTGTTACTTTGACAGGCTTTACCAGCAGCACCCCCAGTGTCTCTCTTGGGAGGTTTATGGTTGAGTGATTTTTTTCTGTACCTTTTCAACCCTTGCTTCAGAAGGTTGAACTGTATTACTCATCTCTCTTATGTCGTTTCCAGTTTGCTCGAAGATTTTGCATATGTGAATGGCTTTCTTTAGATCGAGGTCAGCTTCTCTCAAGAGCTTCTCTTGTAACCTTTTGTTAACAGTATAGACAATTTTGTCTCTTATCATACGATCCTTGTCGTTAAAGTTGCACAAATCTGCCTTAGCTCTCAGCTCAGTCAAGAAGGAATTAAAAGGTTCTTGAAGAGGTGTGTTCCAGAATCTAAACGTATGTAATACTTCATTGCTTCGTGAGCTGCAGTGGTTCTGGAGCAAATCGAGAATTTTATTAGGATTAGAGTGATCTCCTTCCTCTGCAAGTTGATCAAAAACTTCAACAGCTTAAGGTCCAGCACAGTGTAGAATAATGGCCGCCCGAACAGAATTAGGTTTAGACGCCGCTTCAGATACATGCATGTATAGATCTAACTGTCGTCTCCATTTACGAAATGTGTCTGATTCGACGTTATTTATGTCTAGGCAGGGTGGTAACCGAAATAAGGGCCGTTCTGCCATGACAAAATGTCTAATAATGGTATGCAAGCAATAATCAGTAATCTCACCTCAAGTCTATGAATGACGTCAGCACACGTGTTAGAAGATATTCATCAGAATAGTTCGAATTCCGTAGAAATAAACACCGCTGCCACCATGTTGATCTTTACCGTCGTGTGTAGTAAATATTGTTAAATTAAATGAGACGTGGCTGGCTGTCATACATTCTCACGTTATGGAGTTTAATCACAAAGGCGAACACACTGAATACAGGACACATATTTAATCGGACATCTTGGAAAACAGGAAGTAGAATAGAAGGTAAGCAGAAGAGTTCCCGATAAGGGCAAGTAACTCTAGAAACATCGAAACAGGATTATATATACAAAGACCATATTAACAACTGGGTCATTAGTTTATGTTTTATTTTAATTCTTGTTCTAGTGATTTCATTTTTATTTCAAGCTATGCTGCCTTTACCTTCTTGATTTTTCAGTTTATCTAAGTGATAACTCGTTTTTGTTGTGAAGTTACTGCTTTCATAAGGTTATACTGGACACATAAATGAATGGTCAACTCGTTCCGTCACAGTGCTGACATCGAGTGAGAATGTAGATGTAAAAGACGCGAATGTGTGTACAGTTCTGTTAAGTTGACAAGTCACTCACTCAATCATAGTTAGAAATCAATAAAGGGTAGACTGCTGATGACGTTTCATACATTTGATAATGGACGCACACTTCGACATCACGATTACAGTCACTTGAACAGGTTGGCACAAAAAAATCATCGTATACTTGAAAAATGGGTGACAATATCAGATGTACATATAGGTGGCATGTAAATATAATGGAACGATAGTAGGCAAGCACTCAATATTCTGGTTGTCTATCGTCTCATGCTTCAACTGACTAATCGCGTCAGTTAAGTCAGTTAACATAATCATCAACAATGGGTCACTGTCAGAACCTTCTCCTGGCTAAGTTTCTCAAGCCGTAAATTCATCAAATGTTTATAGCAACAATGTTAAACCACAGTAGTGGGTTTTCATCATATCTAGATCTCTGTACCATCATCAGATAATAGGACCATTTCTGTTCTCCGACGATGATCCGCTTACACTGGCGGGATCCAAAAATGGCTCTCCTCCGTGAGCTTCGCTCACCCAGGATGAAAAATTATGAAGCAGAATTAATTCGTTATTCGTACATAAATGTCCTCATTGGGCTTCTATACATTTCTGCTATCAAGAAGGCTGGTTACATCAAGTAATCTAGTGCTGCTAGATAACACGTCATCTTCATCTGTAGTCAACAATCCTAGATGTACGATAATACGTCTCTCATCTAGGCTTAGCAAAAAAGTTCAGCAAAAAGGTTTTGGTTTTACCTGGCTTTAGGAAAACACACACTAGCGAATAACGCACGCCATTCCTTGGCGTTAATAATCAACATTAGGAGAATCTCTGATACTACAGTCATACAGAGAAACAATCTCCTTCCTAGAATAAATCACAGAGACCAATCTTCAGACTTTCTAATCGACCAGCCCATAGTAGCGACGACATGACAGCCGCTTCTCTGTCGACACCCCGAATCGACGCATGCGCAGAAATGCCTTTTGACCCCAGAGTTCAGCTCAAAAATTAGGCCGACATAGAAATACAAAGATACAAAGATATAAGACCGAATCACCTTAAATAGTCAAGGAATAAATATAAATTCGGGCCATAAACATTTTAAGCAAGACCAATCTGTTTCTGGCCATACCAGACGCAAAAATGACGTAAATCTATTATTCATACGCCAGATTGTGACACAAGAAAAGATAACCCATAAAACCGAATATAACATCGACCAATCAGCGTTCTGCCCCTTAGACTAAGAATCATAGATTCTCAAATAAATACTTTTCATCAGACAAATAGGTATACTTTACATTTGTATGCCTATCAACAGTAATCTGTGCGCAACAGACTACCACACAAAAGAATCTGTGCGCAACACTAAGCAAATTCATCTTTCTCAACTGCATCTGCTTTCTCGCTTTCCCTGTATGTAACCTGGTACTTTGCTCTTTAAAAACAGGAGTGCCCGCTGATTGTTGTAGCTACTTTAGCGCTGAGAAATATTTGATAGTTTCTGTGGAGAAAGAAAATGACACACGACCGCCAGAATAGTTAGAAAAAAAACACTTTTAAGACACTACCTTTTTTGGCTGTCTTTATCTATCTTCTACCATTAACAAACCTTGACCTTCACTGGTCTCATTAGTTATATTCATCAATAAATTATTCAAGACCTTTATCTCATCACTAGTACGCAACCCGCCAAATTGATAGTTTTTTTTATTACATTTGTCTTTTTCTGTTAAATAACCTAAAGACGGCACTAATTCTACTTGACAGTTCATTTCTTCTAAATGTTTGACCAAATTGATCAACTTTCGTTCTATTAGACTTATACTTCTCTCAATGTTCATTTTTGAAATGTTGCCTCATGATTTGATGTTCAGTGCAACCAGATAATTTTTACTACAAAGATCTATTGATTTTTACCAACATGAAAAAAGTTTTAAATGACCAAAGTAGAACCGGCGATAACCATCCCACTTCACTCCAGCTCATCCTTCCAGACCTACATGCTGGAATGAAGATGTGCCTCTGACCCAGCAGTCGGGGAAACGTGGTTGGCAAATGCCAGCTCTGAAACACAGACCTGGCTCATCTTCCCGTACCACCCTGAAAACTTTTTGGTCTTCTCCCCACACGCCGCGACAATGCCATTGATGTGCGTTTTTATGGCTCACTCTGATGGAAACCAGCGTCTTGTTTTGTCTGTATATGTAGTTGAGCTAAGTGCTCACTAACAGGCACAAGCAAACAGGACATTTCTATTCAACTTTAAGTATAACGTTAAATTCCCACCTACGTCTCAATGACGAGAATTTTATATCCATCAAAATTGCATTAATCTTTCTATATTTATTTTAACCTGTTAAAGACTATTTCACTATTAAATTTGTTACCTGTTGTTTTAAAACTAAACATTAATATTTGAATCAGTTATATAAATGAAAGCAAACGTATGAACCAGAATCTTTAATATATATATATATATATATATATATATATATATATATATATATATATATATATATATATATACATACACACAACTAAACATATATTTACTTATAAGCAGAGCTATACCTTATGAGAGGGATTTCTTTGGATTAACACCAACTGGGGGCTTGAACGGGCTAAACCATTGCTTACATCCTTCACTAAAGGCGACGGACCAGATATAATGCGTCAACAATTGTTTAGCCCAAAGCTACATTGTTCGTGACTTCTGGAAATATCTTGTGAAGCCTCCCTTCAGGTAGAAGTGTCATTAATCGTCTACCTACATCTCTGCCAATAGTAGTCTTGCGCACAGGTAGATACCTTGGACGCTAATAGTAAATACTCTTGAGTGTTCGTCACTGTTGGACCACAACTGCAAAGCAGGGAAGGCAATCCGTGACACTAATTTATACGAATATTCCTTGCTAATAATTAACTAATGTTAAAAGTAATTAACTAATACTTAGATAATTAACTAATACTTAAATAAGTTTCAGAAGAAAAAACACCATCTGAAATATGCCTTTTGCAGCTTGCTGAAAACAACAGATAACAAATCTTATTAACTGCTCATAGGACAAGGAAAGACAACGATTTAAAAAAAAAACAGCTCAAAATGAACAAATACTAATACAAATTAAAACCAAGTGTAAAGGACAATAGTTATCTATAAACAATACCAAAGAGAAAATAAAATGGACAAATACTAATTTAAATTAAAATCAGCAACTGTAAAAGACAATAGTTATTTAAATTGAATACAAAATAAGTAAATAAAATGACACTAAATACCCCAATTAAAACCAATTTTCAGGTTGAACAGGGTAGACCAAGATGGAACGACAAGAGGCAATAATGGTCAGCTGTTAAGTGCCCGCTCTCCACCCATCACCTCTTCAAAACAACAACAACTCATTTGAACATTTTAAATAAAAAATTCCAAGGGAAGGTCATTACAGCTATTTTGGTCTTGGAAGAAGTGCTTTAATTTGAGCACAAGCTGTCTTTGTTTGCTAGAGACATTGAAACTGACAAATTATTACACATACCAGCATTAAAAGAACATATGTAAACTGCTGAAAGTAGCATTGACCTCAAGTTCCTCAAAAAAGTTATTGAGAAAATGACAGTTACATTTGCTGATCGCTTTCAAGAGTTTAGAAAAGAAAAGGCAACCTGTCATTTTTGATAAAACCTCTTGAAACAGATATCACCGAGTATCAGATATATCTAAGATGGTCCGAAATAGTGCTGCATTCTTCATCAGAACAGCAGGTTATATTGGTTGCCCTGACCGTGTCATTTGAATCCAGATTGGACAAGCAACATTCGTTCAAAGCGGCAAAATATAGTGATATGACTGCAGATCTGAGACACGATGGGTTCACTGCAAGGGTCATGGCTGTTGAGGTGGGTTCAAGAGGGCTCGTGGCTGCGTCAGTGTATGATTTATTGAAACGGTTGTGGCTGAGGGGACAGTCGAGAACAAGGGCATTGAAGAGGCTTAGTGAATCTGCGGAGAAGGCATCATGTTGGCTGTGGAACAACCGCATTGAGCTATGCAACTCGGAGCAGTAAAATCTAGCCCCACCGGTGGCATGGAATTAACTCTGAATTTTTCTAAATCCGAAATTTATCGAGTTGCACTGGTGAAAGAACGCCGGCTTCACTTATAACACGCGGTATGTATAATATGAGGTGTCTGGTGTAGTGAGATTTCAATGGCCAGCTCGTAATGGCTTCACGCATCGTTGGCTTTACGTTGGTGTGGCAGAGGTGTATGACGGAACGACCGCAATAATGTGTCTTCTCTTTGTTACTTTGACAATTGCCTCCTGCTGTCGGAATTGTGGATTTTAAAGCTGTAATTAAAGTGGAATGGGTTCATATTCTACACAAGACAACAGGAGGCTGAGACACTTGGGAGTCATGATCCAGGTGGGCCTGCCCCCCTTACAGTGTAAAGGAGAAAAATGGGACGAAACACTTGATGGACGGGGGGTGGGGGGAGGACTAATCTGATGATTAGATTAAATTATGTTGTATCGCTCTGTATGGAGTTTCCTATCGCCATAACAGTTTAAAATAGCGATGGAATGATGGTGAATTTTAGATGTTAATAAAGTTTTCTTCACTGAGACTTGGATTGAGGATTTATTAAAAAAAACAAGTGTCCTTTTGCTGGTTGTTTTAACAAGACTTAGTATGTCTAAGTGAATCCTGTAGCCGTGGTTTTGTCAGTTCTTCTGTGATAAAGGCACTTCTTTACACAACCTGTCCCCTTTAGGCGGTAAGGGTTAATTCCTTGCTTTTGGCGTAGAACTTTAGTAAAATACAAAGAACAAATGTCTGCTAAGTACACTGGGTTGGAAGAATAACAGGCACATTGTCTCGCTGTCCACCCACCAATACAGCCTCTGTGAATAATTAAATTCTATATTATACACAGCGTAACACAGGGGAGATGATTAGAAATCTCCAATATTCTTCTGGATAATAAACTGAGAAAATGTGTCTGGACAGCTTGCGGCAATGACTTGCCTGAATTACAATTAGCAATGTACATATATCTCACAAAATGATACAATACACTTGAGGCACATGTGATGTAATCATCACTAATCACTGCTCCATTCGAAGTCTGAGGTCACCTCTGCTGTCGGTTTTCTGTACGACTAGCAGGAAACACTAACCAGCGCTTGCTGCAGTCGTTTATTAATATACTATTTACTTATGTTGAGGTTTCCAGACTCATATATAACCACACAGCAAGAAAACATGTCAAATTCACATTTGTAAAATAAATGCTTACCTTTACCCCACACTGGGTTATAAAATCTCCCGGCACAGTTTAGAATGGACATAGTAACTTAGTTAGATGCTTTCGATTCACTTGGTCTGAGTAATTTTAGAATTCCTCTTACGATGGGTGATCTGATCCCTTAGGTCTCCAGTCTTTGTATTTAAAACATGCGGGTTTACTTCTAAGTTTCAAAGTTGCGCAAATACTCTGTCTTGGTCCTTTATGTTTCCAGTCTTTGTATTTAAAACATGCGGGTTCACTTTTTAAGTTTCAAAGTTGAATAAATACTTCAATCTGTTACTTATAATTTTGGAATTCTTTGTCCGATCCTTCTCTTGGCTCCTGGGAGTTGATAATTTGACTTTCCGATACAGTCTGATCTGTGAGTCCGATTTCGCTAAATTATATTTCCATTTCTCAGGTCAAGTCCCAGATTGTACTTTTAGACAAATGTGCCAATGAAAGTTAAAGTATATTTCGGCTCTCAAATCAAGCCAATGGTATGCTCTTTAGAACTACATTTGTAGGGGTAATCATAATATCATCCGCATGTTTTAAGATATCAAATTTGAAAAGTCCAACGCGTGACTTCTTTCTATTTAAGCAGTAATGCTTCTAATTGCATCTTTATGCAAACTCACAAACAAATCTGTGAACTTTTTCTGGCTAATGCCTTCCGCTCATATTGTCTCCTCTGCCAGGTTATCTGTAATATTGATACAAAGATTGGCCAGCGGAAACGATTAGGTATTATCACCTGGGTTTTTGTGAATCCATCAGACGGATTTCTCAGACAGCCAATCTGTCTTACTTTTCGTCGACCGTACGATACGTTGTTGAGTCAACATCGATCGTATCTTTCACAGGTGGGTGGCTAGACGACTTTGGTGATAAACGTATTATCCGCTGACCTGTCCAATTAGCTTTGTATTATTACGATTCACCTGGCAAAACGTAAACAAGTCTACGGTGTGGTCAGAGCAATATGAACATAGATGCATAAAATATGCCAAATAATAAGCGGATGAAGAAGAGAGATAAGGGCGCAAAAAGAAAATGAAAAACCGTTATGTCACAATAACCAAAGACTCTGTAAATAATTATTTTGTTCAACCGGTGCTGTAATTTTTTTTCCGTTTTATAACAGTAATTTCATTTGGAAATATTGAGTTAAGCAATACATGTTTGGACTTTATTTTACTACTGAAGTGGTTAAAATTATTTTCATTGACAAATGTTTTTCTGTGTTAAAATAATTATAAGTTGAAGGGATATTTTAGAGCCAATTATATTTTCCCAAGAAGCTAAAGGATAAGTCCAGCGAGAGGACAAAGTAGCCACTTGTTCCTTACTTCTAGAATATCTGAACTGTCAGCTTAACTGTCTGACGTCATCCTGTCATCCCTTCATCAGTTCTCTTTTCTGGGTGTGGATACAGTCTTTATCCTTATCATCCGAACTTCTCACCACACTGGTAAAGATCCCATCACCCAGCAGGATGTCTATGGTAAATTACTTGAAAAGATAGTTGTGTGAGTAATGAACCACCTTATAAATTCTTATATTCTCTCTGATACCCTGGGTAGCTATAGGCCCATGAAAACAACAAGAGAAAATGCGGGACCATTTGCGTCTTATGTGTATAAGGGATTCCAAGGTAAACGAGAAACGAGTGCTGTAGCAATTGACCTCGAGGATGCTTATAACAGTATGATCTTTGATCCATTAATGAACTGTTTTACACTTAAAGGACGAGCCCCCAGTTGTTAGGGTCAAAATCTACGCTCACAAGACTGGAGGCCAGTTTTCTTCGTCGCTCTCAGTTTTTGTTTCGTTTCGTCCAGTTAGAAGTTTTACAAGACTAGCATGCGGAAGTATAGCCTTTTTTTGCTATTATTTCTAACGCGGGAAAGTTCTAGCGTCACTCTGTCGAGTTCTTTTAACACGTTTATATCAGTCAACTCGTGTATATCTTACAAAATTGTTGTTACCTATTTTCGATGGCGTCTAGTTCATCTTCGATCAGACGGCCTGTCGTCTCAGTGCTCAGCAGGCTCTTAGTTTGATAGAAAATTTCAGCGAAGATGAAGACGGGTACAGCAGTGTGATTGTATTGTTTATAATTCTAGGTCTAGTTCATTTTCTACGATGTGGATTCAGAGAATAAAGGTGTTATGTCAGGAAGAGTGAGCGTGGTTCCATCACCTAACATTGATTCTTCAACATCATACCCAGTAAGACCTAATTTAGTTTTACAAGAAGGGGAAAGGCGAAAACAGGAGTTTGTCGAAAATATAGATTCGCAAGAGGAAAATGTGGGTGCATTAAGAAGGAATAACTTTAGATTCCAACCCAAAGATGGAAAAGCAGTGGGTGTGTCAGCAAATTTAGCCCTAAAGGAATCATCTATCCCAAGCCAGTGTTTTGAAAGCCTTGTATCATCAGCTGTAAGGGAGGAAAATTCAAAAAGGATAAACTGCTTTGCAGAAATTGAAGTGCAGAAGCATACACCTTCATTGAAATAATTAAGATATACTAGGTGGAACCCAGTAAATGATTATGAGCTTCTAAGATGTTTTGCTCTGCTTCAAGCAATGGGTATCGAAAAAATGTCAAGTATAAAAGATTATTTCTCCTCACAAGAGCCTATGTTTTACACTATATTTTATTCCCACATAATGGGGAGAGACAGATTTTTGTCTATGTTTCAAACTATACTGTTCATCTGTGAGCCTTTCGCAGAGGGGAAAAATCAGATAGAGCCCTTCGTTCAAATGTTATACTCTAAATTTGTTGTGGCATAGACAGCAGAGTGCATTTCCTTTTCTGGATGACACATTGAAAGTAGTTGGAGTATAAAGCTATTTCCAAAATGGATGTAGTTTACAGTGACTTCTATCTTGGAAAACACAACTGATGAATTAGCTTCTTCAATTGGTAAGTCTGATATGTGTTTGTTTTGTTTTTGTTCAGAAAAATTGTTTTGTGCTTCGTCTCTAATTACTTTATATTCATAAAAAAAATATTAAATTTATAAACTGAACATATTCAGAATCCTCATTAAATTTCCTTTTTCAAATATATATAACATGACTATATTTCTTAACAACTTTGAAATAACACTTACATGGTAACAATAAATTAAAAACTTGCGTCGCAGATAATATGGGACAATAGAGTGTCTTTCCGTTTTTTTATGCCAAATGAAAAGTAGTTAGAGTATAAACTTGAACCATATGTGTTTTAGTTTCCTAGTCTCCAACTACTTTATACTCATTAAAAAAAATTTAAATCTATAAACTGAACATATTCACAATCCGCATTCAATTTCCTTTAAAGTTTATGTAACATGATCACATTTGTTAAAAACTTTCAAATAACTGACACTTTCATGTTAACACTATATGAAAAACTTTAGTCACAGAAAATTTGTGACAATTGAGTGTCTTTCCTTAGCTTGATGGCGTAGTTATAGTATAAACTTGAACCATTTGAGTTTTATTTCCAAAATAGATGTAGTTTACAAAACTTGTACCTTAGATAACACAACTGGTGGATTAGATGTCTTTATTGGGTAATTCTTATATGTTTTGGTTTTTGTTTTTTTGTTCAATATATTTCTTCCCAGTTTCCAAATATTTTATTCTCATAAAAAAGTTTGTAAATTTATGAACTGAATATATTCAAAATCCTCATTCAATTTCCTTTTCATATATTCATATATTCATATATCAATGTGAGTCCATTAATACGGGGCTAATAAAAGGTAACAGCAAGGAAGCTTTTGACACATTAAGAAAACTATCAAAACCCCAACAGCCCAGGGTAACTGTCATAGAAGATAGCAATGGGGCTCTGCTCAATGAAAAAACAGCTGTAATGAGAAGGTGGACAGAATATTGTAAAGAATTATATAACTGTAAACTTGACACTGACTCAGGCATATTAAACAACATTAAGTGCGAAAACAGGGAACTTGGAAATGCAGCAATATTACGGGAAGAAGTGGAAGAGGCTATATGTTCGATGAAAGGAGGGAAGTCACCGGGTGTGGATAATATCCCAGCAGAGCTCTTGAAATATGGAGGACCAGATATAGTAAAAATCATGACAACAATTTGCCAGAAGATATGGAGTACAAAAAAATGGCCAAAAGAATGGACGCAGTCATTAGTAATACCGCTTCCAAAGAAAGGAAATCTAAAAATGTGCAAGAACTACAGAACCATTAGCCTTATTAGTCATCCAAGTAAGGTGATGTTAAGGATACTTTTGAACAGAATAAAACAGAAATCAGAAGAAATCTTGTCAGAGGAACAGGCTGGCTTTAGACCAAAAAGAAGTACCTCAGAACAAATCTTCAATATTAGATTACTTATCGAAAAACATCTCCAACATCAACACGATTTATACCATAACTTCATCGATTTCACAAAAGCCTTCGATCGAGTCTGGCATGAAGGCTTATGGCAAGTAATGAGAAAATTCAATTTTGATACCAACATCATAGATATAATTGTAGCACTATACAAGGACGCAAGCAGTGCTGTTTTTGCAAGCAACGACATTGGAGAATTTTTCAAAACAACTGTAGGAGTTCGCCAGGGATGTATCCTGTCACCAGTGCTCTTTAATATATATCTAGAACATATTATGCAGGAGGCTCTCTACGATTATAAATCAACCATATCGATTGGAGGCCGACCTCTGTGCAACCTAAGTTTTGCTGATGATATTGATCTGATAGCTGGATCAGAATCAGAACTTCAAGACCTTACCTCTAGACTGGAGAAAGTAACAAGAACGTACGGGGTGGAAATTAATATAGAAAAAAGCAAGATATTGGTGAATAGCCATAAGAAACATGTTCCGACCAACATTACGTTAAATGGGCAAACGTTAGAAGAAGTTAACACGTTTAAATATCTCGGGTCCACTATATGTAGTGATGGAAGATCAAGTAAAGAAATCAAGACAAGACTTGAGATGGCCTCAGCTGCCATGACAAGGTTGAATGTGATCTGGAAAAGTAACATCAGTTTTCCTGTGAAGATCAAATGATACAAATCACTTGTATTATCTATTCTCTTGTATGGGTGTGAGGGCTGGACACTCACTGCAGATACGGAGCGAAGGATTCAGGCTTTCGAGCATAAATGTTATAGAAGAATTTTGCGCATTTGCTATAAAGAGCACAAAACAAATGTCTATGTTAGAGAGAAGATAAACACCTATGCAGGCCACCAAGAACCACTTTTGTCAATAGTGAAACGTCGAAAGCTTGCCTGGTTTGGGCATGTAACTCGTCATGACTCCCTTTCGAAAACGATCCTTCAGGGAACAGTCGAAGGTAAACGGAGAAGAGGAAGGCAGAGAAAATCCTGGGCTGATAACATCAAAGAATGGGCAGGACACGGTTTTTCCACACTTGTACGCATTGCTGAGGATAGAGAGCAGTGGAGGACCCTGTCTGCTGATGCTTCCACCATGGCACCCCTACGACCCATGACGGGTTACGGGCTGAGATGATGATGATATATCATGACGATATTTGTTAAAAAGCTGTGAAATAACACTTACTTGGTAACACAATATGAAAAACTTGAGTCGCAGAAAATGTGTGACAGTAGAGTGTCTTTCCTTGTGTTCAAGTCAAATGAAAAGTAGTTAGAGGATATAGTTTAACTATATTTTTGTTATTTCCAAAATGAATCTAGTTTAAAAACCTTGTAACTTCGACAACACGACTGATGGAGTAGCTGTCTTCAGTGGGTAATTCTGATTTTTT
Source organism: Oreohelix idahoensis (assembly GCA_024509875.1). Lineage (NCBI taxonomy): Eukaryota > Metazoa > Mollusca > Gastropoda > Stylommatophora > Oreohelicidae > Oreohelix > Oreohelix idahoensis. The sequence goes on along the minus strand of JAMPIV010016048.1, from coordinate 91,710 downwards.
TTTAATTTGGTTTTATTTGTCAATTATTTTTCTTACCAGTCACCAGCTACTTTATACTCATAAAGGTAAATTGTAAATTTATAAACTGAACATATTCAGAATTCTCATTCAATGTCCGTTCCAAATATATATAACATGACTTTTTCTGTTAAAAACTTTGAAAGGACGGACCCTTAAATTGTAACACTATATGAAAGACCACAGTCGCAAACAAATCCTTGAGTAAAACATGGAAAATCCCTTCGTCCTCAAAGAGTTAATGGCTTGCAGTGTTAACCCTTGGCTAACTAGATGGACACTACATGAGGTAGGTAAATGGTGTGAGGATACCAGATCCAAGATCAATCCCAACAAAACATGTCAGTTAAAGTGCTCCATGAAAAGCTCTATATTGAAAGCAGGTCTTCCAGACATTACTTTCAGTCGGCAGAAAATTGAAAGGCAAGACAAGCTGAAATACTTCGAAATAATTCCCTATTGCGTGTTATAATACAAGTACCATGTTGATCTAATCATACAACAGTATAACAGAGGTCTGACAGCCCTAAAAACAATGACCGCAGCGCACCAGGAACAGAGTTTACTGTTTCTCCTGAATAATCAGTTAGTCATGTCTGCTAGCGAGTATGGTCTGGAAATACTCATACGTTCAATATCACAATGTGAACGATTTGAACGCATTCAAAATGAAGGAACGTTTGTAGTCTTGGGCTATACGCAAGATACCCACATCGTGACGATGCGGTACATGCTTGGATTAAAGTCGATTCGATCCAGATATGGCTCAGTCAAAGGCCCATTTGACCACAGACAAAAGTCAGCCCACTATATGTAAACATAGCTGACATTAAGGAAGTGAGAATAAAGCGGGGGATGTCACGAAGGGCACAGGCAGAGACAACGACTGAGCAGACGACCACAGTTGAAAATATACTCAAAGGTACAGAGTGGAGTAAATCAGATGAGAACTGGGTCAGTTGTCAGCCAATCATCATCAGCCTTGGTAGAAAGTGCAGAATTTGGGCCAATGGGAGGGCACAGCTGGAAATTGATCAACTATTGATCATGCCTGGGATGAAGATACCACGTGTAAAGGACAATAGTTATCTATAAACAATACAAAATAGAAAATAAAATGGACAAATACTAATATAAATTAAAATCAGCAACTGCAAAATACAATAGTTATTTTGAATGAATACAAAATTAGTAAATGAAATGACACTAAATACCCCAATTATAACCAATTTTTAGGTTGAACAGGGTAGACCAAGATGGAACGAGAAGAGGCAATAACGGTCAACTGTTAAGTGCCCGCTCTCCACCCATCACCTCCTCAAAACAACAACAACAAGATGCCATTGTGTACTACACTGATGGGTCTGTAATCCATGGAGAAATGAGGTTGTGGCTTTTCGACTAGAGTAAATGGAAAAATCGTCGCTGAACATAGCGAGCTTACATGACAACAAACTCCACCTTAAAGTGGTTGTCTGAGACTTCATTAATTAGGGCAGTTATTGTGTCAGAAGCACAGTCCACGCTTCAGGAGGTCCAAAGTTTATGGCTCCAGCATGAATTGAAAAACCGTCAGGAGCTAGTGCGGATCTGCTGTCCTGGTCATGATGGGGTACACGGCAATGAAAGAGCTAATACACTAGCTTCAAGAGCACCAATAGAAGGCGCATTTGGATATGGATAAGGGAGAGATACTGAAGGCAATGAAAGAGCTAATACACCAGCTTCAAGAGCACGAACGAACGAACTTTATTTTCGAAGGGTAAAGAATTGGGCGCGCAGGCCCGTCTAACATTCTGCCCTTCCACTCTCATTTATCTTGCATACTATATCCTTTCATTCCCACATGTTACTTTAAGCATTAATTTAAAGGCATGCAACATTATAAAGTTACCATAACAGCATTCATTTACAGTATGCAATCGTAATTTTAAAAAAAAAAATGAGTAGGTTTTTTTTTTTGAAACAAACAAGCTAGTAATTGGGGGAAAAAAGTAATAATAAAATAAAATAAATAAAACAATAAATAAGAATAAATAAATTCTGTATACCGACACTCACTCATGCGGTCAATCCGTCTACAATTAATCTGTATTTTTGAATGTGTCATCAATCATCAATACAAAAATTACATAAACACATTCTCGCTTATGTCCATACATTCTTGGTGGAAAAGGAAATAATAATAATAACACTTTCTTACGCCCTTCTGTGGCAGGAAAAGTCTTTTAGCAGTAGAAAAGAAAAAAAAGTTCACATTTCTAAAGTACAGTGGTATGCGGGTACATTCTCACGACTCACATTTCTAAAGTACAGTATTATGTGGGTACATTCACACATACATTACATTATATAATAATATTTTAAAGTGAATATAATAATGATATTACATGGATATAAAACAAATTATTCACACACACACAAAAAAACGAGCGGAAGAGGAAAAGAAATGTTGACCTATGGATGAGATGTTGACAGGCAAATGCTGTTTCTATGGGGGTAGATAATCAGTGTTGAGGAAGTGTTTGAAAAGTGCTTTGTTAAAAGAATATTGTGTAAGTAGGCTTTTTAGGTGGTGTGGAAGGCTGTTCCATAAGTAGGCACCAGAGTAGGCTAGACTCTTTTTGAACAGGTCGATCCTAGGTTTGGGCAGACGTAACTGATGTAATTGTTCAACTGGCACTTGTCTAGTTCTTGTCCTCAGTTCCACATTGGTAACCTTGTCATACCATTTTAATCCCTCTATTCTACGCAAGCCCCCATTTATGAAAGTCTGTAGCTTTTTGGTTGTTGTCTTTGTTGTTCTCCATATCTCAGAGCCATACAATAGGAATAACTTCACCTTTGAGTTGAAGATTCTTATTTTCGTGTTGGATCCGATTTCTCTTGATCTCCATATATGCCCCAATGCAATGAAAGCTCCTCTTGCCTTTGATATTCTTATTTTGATATCGCTGTCTGTCCCTCCATCTTTGTCTATATTACTGCCACGATATCTGTACGATTCTACGTCTTGTATTGGTGTTTCTTCAAGTTCAACCCTGTTATCATTACCTGCATTTATTCTCATTATTTTGTCTTTTCACTGTGTATTTTCAGACCCAATTGCTGTGACCTCTCATCTAGTGTTTTCAATTTGTCCTGCATCTGATTACAGTTATGGGACAGAACAGCCAAGTCGTCCGCAAAATCCAGATCATCCAACTGCTTAGTCAGAGTACACTGGATTCCATTTCTGTTGTGTCTTGTCAATGATCTCATAACCCAGTCTATTACTAGTAAGAGAAAGAAACGGAGACAAGAGGCATCCCTGTCGCACTCCTGTTCTTATCCCAAACGGTTCTGTAAACTGTCCTTGGTGAAGAACTCTGCATGTCATGTCTTCATATGTTTTCTTTATTAAATTAATGATCTTCAGGGGAACTCCATAATGCTTCATCAATTTCCAAAGTGTTTCTCTGTCTACACTGTCAAATACCTTTTGGTAGTCCACAAATCCGATGTATATTGGTGAATTCCATTCCAGACTTTGTTCAACTATTAATCTCAAAGTGGCTACCTGGTCTGTAGATGATCTGTTTTGTCGAAAACCTGCTTGTTCATCTCTCAGTTTCTTGTCTATGGACTCTTTTAATCTCTCAAGGATAATCCTGTTTAAAACTTTTAATGGCACTGATAGTAACATTATTCCTCTATAATTTGTGCACTCTTGTAAATCTCCCTTCTTAGGCAACTTAACCAGATATCCTTCCTTCCATTCTGCTGGTATCTCTTCCTTTTCTCAGACTTTACCCAGGAGCCGCCCATGTGTATATTACTCGTTCTGTCTTTAAGTCAAATACTAAGTGGCGAAGTTATGTACGGCAAAACCTCAGATTGGGCGAAAAGAAGCTCACGCAGCAAGCAGAGGAGAGGCGAAACCGTCGAAAGAAACACCATGAAAATAAGCAGCTGAGGTCTGTCACCTCAGGGTCGCATTCCAACAGTCAGTTATGACTGAATGGGCTATTATTATTAGTATGTCTTTGCTAATTGTTTACATGTAATAAAACTTCTTGATTGAGGAGTTTGGTGACTCTAATCTTCAGCGATATATTTTAAACAGTAGATACAGAATAGCTTTTCAATATTTATTAGATATCACTGCTTAGTGGAGAGCATTGTCCTTCTCTGTTTCTCTTCCCATCACCAATAGTTTGCCTTCTTTACTTATCGAACGAGTTTAGGTACACTTATTAATGGTATTCACATTTCATAATTACCTATTCACCAATCATAAATTGGCGCGTCAATTAGTGGTCACTACCCTGGAAGTATTTCTTACTCTGAACTAATCATCATCATCAGCTGCCATCTCCACAACAAAGGTTGGCTGTAATGGATCTCCAACGTCTTCTGTCTCTTGTCTTGGTGGTGCACTCTGATAGTTTCTTTCTGTGTAGCTGTCTAACTTTGCTCTCCCTCATTAGTTCTTCTTTCATACCAAGATTTTGTAGGACTTCCTTATTTGTTTTCTTCTCTTTCATGAGATGAGCTCTACTCTTGTATACATCCACATCTCAGGAGTCTCAATTCGTTCTTCCAATTGCTTATTCATTGTCCGTGTTTCTACACCATACAGTAGTGCAGAATATATATAACAGTTTATGATTATCAGTTTTAATTTGTTAGTCAACTGTTTAGATGTCAGTTTATGTTTCATGTTGTTGAATGTAGCTTGGCCATTCCTATTTTCCTCTTGATTTCTGTTTCACATCTACCATCTTCTGTTATTATATGACCAAGATATGAGTAGCTCTTGACGTGTTCCAGGATTTTCCCATTTATGCCTATCTTTAATGTGGGCTTATCGTACGTTTTGCTAATTATCATAGTTTTAGTTTTTTCAATATTTATGTCCAATCCATATTCATGACTTATACTGTTCACTTGCTTCACTAGTTCTCATAACTCCTGTTCACTTTCAGCCAACAACACGGTATCATCTGCTTATCTAAAGTTGTTCATTGACGTTCCATTAATGTACAGTAATAGCATTTTCTGTATCTACTTGAATTGTTTTTACTGTGTAAAAATTACGCAGGCAGGGGAATAGCACACAACCTTGTCTGACAACTCTTTTTATGTCTAAGTATGGTGAGTAATTCCTTTCAGATCTTACTGAGGCAGTTTGCTCCAAATAAAAGTTACTGAGTATTCTTATATCTTTTCCATCAGTACCAATGTGGATGTCTTCGATGCATTCAATTATTTTCTCATGATGGAGTCTGAAAAAAACCTTCTTATAGTCAATGAAGCATATGTACATACGTTTTAGGACCCTAAGCAAAACATTGTCTCTCTTGTTCCGCTGTTCCGTCTAAAACCAAACTGTTCTTCTTGGATTTCGCTGTCCACCCAACTTTTTATTCTTTCCTTTATGATTTTGAGCAGTATTTTAATTGCATGACTCATCAGGCTGATTTTTCTGAAGTCTTAACATTCTGTTGCATTAGGCTTTTAGGGAAATGTTATAAAGACTGATGTCTTCATGTCATGTGGTATATATCCTAAATTGTATATATTGTTGCATAGATCTGTGAATGTATCTATACCAAAGCTCTCCAGGGCTTCTATCATTTCAATTTTTATGTTGTCCATGCCTGCTGATATTCTGTTTTGTATCATATGTATTGCATTCTCTACTTCTGATCTGAGAATGTTTGGGCCTTCTTTAGAATTTGGTGATAGTTTTTTTTTTTTTTTTTTACCTTTGTTGTCCTCGAATAGTTCTTTAACGTAATTTGCTCATCTGTTTGATATGTCTTTCTCATCAAGTAAGATTACACCATTTTTGTTCTTGATACAGCCTCATACTTGGGCAAACCGCGGCCTATTTGACACTTTCTTTATTTCTTCATGCATATCTCTTGTCATGTGCTTTGCTTCCATGTCTTCTATTTCCTTGCATTTTCTTTCTATCCACCGCTCATTTGCCTGTCTACACATAGTACGTACAAGTATGTCATTATCTATTGTTTTATATTCTAGAGTGTTGTTTGCTCTCGTTCTTTCTGACATTTTTTTTCGAGATGTCATCTGTCATCTAACTTGTATTTTTGTTAGGCTCCTTTTGGGGTAAATTGTCATGTGCTGATCGTCTGCTTGTTTTTAAACATTCCCATTTTGTGGCTATGTTTTCTTCTGGGTTTTCTCTTCTGTACTGTTCCGTGCTTTCTGCCGGTAACTGTTCATGCTTATTTTTGACATCGACAAGATATTCTTGTTTTATATTTGGTTGTTTCAGTGCTGGTATTTCTATCTGGGGTTCCTCCTTTCTTCTGTTTCCTGCTCTATTTAGCTTTTTATTTACTTTGATGAAGATTTATGGCAAAGCACAACCAAAGAAACAAAGTTACAACTGATCAGAGCATGTATATTCCCAGTAGCAACATACGGCTGTAAGATATGGACACTTAATAAAACAGTTACAAAAAAAGGTTACATCATTCGAAATGGAATGCTACAGAAGGATGTTGAGAATACCCTGGACAGAAAAAAGACCAACAGAGAAGTACTGCACTCACTAAATGTAGAGGACAATTGGCCCCTAAATACCATCGAAATAAGGAAGCTCAAACTGTTCGGTCATATAAAAAGACATAATTATCTGAGAAAAATAGTAATGGAAGGCATGGTCCCTGGAAAAAGGGGAAGAGAACGACCTAGACGGCGGTGGATCCATGACATCACAGAGAGTCTGAACTTGTCTTTGGATGATGTTAGTCGACTTGCTCAAAATCGTGATGCGTTCAGAGCAGCAGTAATGGAGACAATGTCCTGGAGAGAATACGTCACATGATAATGATGATAGGACCGGATTGTGATCTGAATTTATGTCAACGCCAGGTTGTGTATTTGCGCTTGTAACACTGTTCTTAAATCTATGTTTCATTATGATAAATTCAGTTTTATTTCTTGTTACATCTCTGGGCTTTTCCCTATCTATAGTTTCTTTGTGTGGTGTTTACACGATGTTACCTAGAACCAGCTGGTTTTTTTTCTTCACAGAACTGGATACATCTGTCACCTCTGTCATTTCTTTTCCCTAGTTCCTACTGTCCTACTATTTCCATGTATTTTCCTTTTCCTGTTTTTGCATTCATATCACCCATTACTATCAACACGTCTGTAGATTTTAGCGGTTTAAGTGTGTGTTGTAGCTCTTCATAGTATTCCTCTATTTCTTCTACGCTGTGTTCATTAGTTGGCGCATATGTTTGTAAGATTGGTTTGTCAAATGGCCTTGCTCTCATTTTCAGTAACATCATTCTTTCATTGTGTGTCCAATATCCATATTTGTCTAATTCCTTCTTTATCAACATTCCTGCTCCTCTTTCATGTTTTCTCCTCCTGAGTTTATAAGGGTTTATTGGTCTATTTGTGTGTATCCTGTATCCAATAATTTTGCCTCTGCAACTCCCAGTATATCAAATTTGAAATTTGTAGCCTCTAAAGTGAGATTATCTAGCTGTCCTCCTCCGTTTAAAGTTCTAGCGTTCCATGTTCCTATGTTTAGGCACCTCCAACTAGTTTTTAGTTTTTCTTTCAAAAGAATTTGAGGAGCACTCGTCATTGTGCAATTTCTTACTCCCTAGAGGAGTTGCCTCTTCCCTGTTGTTATGTACTGTACAGTAGATTTCTCCCCAAGGGAGCAAGAGATCTCTATCGTTTCTTATATTTTTGTTGCGATTCCATTACATTATTTAAGACGTACGTCTTCCACGGTGGCTAGCCGTTGTTTTTTTTTTTTTTTTGTACTTTTAGTGCTCCACACTTTGCTGTTTTACTATGTGAGCCGTTGATCTTTTTAGATTCCCCCGCCTCGCTCACCGTCTCAGTCTTTGTGTACTAGGGATGGACATTACCTTGAGTAAGATTACTCCTACTTCACTCATGTAGTTTAGCCAGTCAGCCAAGACTGTTGCCCGGGATGTGGCCACCGCCGTACACAACCGGTATTCGTGGAGCCTTACATGAGCTAGATAAAGAGAGAGGAACCAAATAGGATCTTAACTATCCATTAACGTTATGGCTGTCTCTCACCGTGAGGTACTACCTCTCACTTTATTCTACATCCCCTGAACCAATTCCTATTTAGTAATGTATACTATATCACTGGAGTAGGGGTGAGCAAAATAACCCTTTGTGCTTGACGTTGTCCGTAGCTTCATTTGAAGCAAGCTGCAAAAAAAAAATTAATCTTTCCAATCAGTGATCAATATCTTATGACATCAGAACAAACTGAAGAATAGACTTAATTTTACGTTGGTATTTACATTTAAATTTATTCTGTAGTCAATCAGGTAATTTTGTTAGAGAGTGTACAGTCATCTTGTTATTTAGAATCCGTGAATGATGCAGACACTTGATGAGAACAAATAATAATGTGAGAATGGGGGGATATCTTTTATCATAACTGCTGGAAAACTGAGTACTGACTTCGCATAATTAGATAAGTGGCTCTGAATTGTTTGTCTACTTGTTTTTTTTTAAATTGAAACTGGTTTGCAGTAGTCACAGATAGCTATAATTAGATTTACTTTTTTGTGTTGGGCGAAGAACATTGCTTGCATGCCACAACTAATCTTGTTTGTCTCGTACCAGACTGCATGTTAAGGCAGAAATGGAGAAATTCCAAGTCGTTTACATCGAGGCTGCCCGGGAGCTTGGTGTGAGTGGAAAAGGTAGGCGTGGTTATTGCTAGTTAAAAAACAGCAGACAGCGTCTCTATCCACAATAAATATATTTTAATGACCACGCGACGGATAACAAATCGCCACGTGAAACAGATTTTCTGCAGCAGTCCTGATTGGTTGTCCTGAAAAGTGGCGGTGCACCTCTGCTATATTGTTGGGCATCAATTAAACTGTGGACAAGCGCGTGTATCCCACTGCCCATCATACTTGTCGAGAAACAGGTGTCTAACGTAAGTGCCAGTATGTGTCTAAGCAAGTATTACTCACCCAATAGTGACAGCTTCAACCCGTCATATTTGAACATAGGTATGATGTACAATTGTAGTGATATCCTTCAGCTTTTTTTGTCTCCCTTGTGTTCCTTTAGACTCTCAGTAAATATGGCTTTAACATTACCATATAATTTCTGTCAAACGAGTTTAATATCTATGAACGATTTCACTTAACTCAAATACTAAGCAACATCATGCTGTTTTTAAAGAAAATTATATTTTATATCTACATTTCAACCTCCTTTCTCCGACCGTCCTTTGAAGCATGTCGTCAATATACATTACACAAGTGATGATTGTGATAGCAAATCCAAAGTTTATCTGCTTTTTTTTAAATTTTTTATTATTGATAAAATCAATGTGTTTCTTCAAAAAGCTAAGTCAGCAGGTCTTTTGTTTCATCCACAGTCTAGTAAAGATTGATTTAATGTGGACTTTGCATGAAATGTTTGAGCTTGTCAAAGAAATTTGTTTCTGATGAATTTACGTTACTTCAAAACTAAGATTCACTTGTGATGTAAAAAGAAAAAAAAAATCTTGTAAAAAAAACAGCTTTTATTGTTCTTACACAATGAACTAAAAATTATTAAGAAACAAATTGTCCACTCAAACTATTGCATTAAAAAACATTGGATGATTAGTTACCATTAATCAGTAATTCGCCATATTGTTTAAAAAATTACGACGTAATCTATTTCTGGTTTGGTAAAAATCATAAAGGTGGTACCTCAAACCGGTGTTTTTCTTCACGTGTTTTCACTGAGTTGAGTTTCAGATCATCCATCCTGACTATTCTCAGACTATGGCTCCAAATACACTAACAACCGTTGAGCGGGACATAGGTTGGGAGCCTCTGAAATCCATGTTGCCAGCACTGTAGCTTTTTATTTCAATGTTACTTTGATTTTGATTTTTTCGTTCGGCTTTTGGTCTTCCTTGCTTTCTCTTTCCTGCTGGAGTCCACAGCATGACAGTTCTGGTGATGGTATCAGGTGTCTCTTCTGACGATCAGGTCAACCCAATTCCAGCGTCTATCCGCGCATACCTTCTTGATGGCTCTAAAATAACATATATTTGTTAGCGATGGTGTTCTGCCAGAAAACTAGAAGAATTTTCCTTAAGAAAATTGTGTGGAAAGAAAACAATCTGGGCATCTCATTTTCTGTAACTCGTCAGCATTCTGCATCGTATACAAGTAAAGAAATTACGCAGCTCTCATATATTTGTAATTTAGTGTTTATACTGTTCTAGGAGGATTTCAAGATATCGTTTAGGTTGACGAAGGCAATTCTGGCTTTATCTATTCGGCTACTGATGTCTTCGCTTGTTCCGCCATCTGGTGTTACTATAATTTCAATGTGTCAAGTGCTTAGCTTTGAGTGCACACTGACAAATATATATATGTTACATTATACATGGAGCAACCAACATGGCTCGTTATTCACAGCTAATGTTAACTCATTGAACTCCAACACGTAGGTACGTTATTCACAGCTAATGTTAACTCATTGAACTCCAACACGTAGGTACGTTATTCACAACTAATGTTAACTCACTGACCTCCAACACGTAGGTACTATATCCGACGACTTTATGTCACAAACGTGAGCATAACACAATAACACAGGCAGACTGTGGCTTTGGTCATAAATCATAAGAAACACACAATGTATTATGTGCATCATCAACAATATTAGTATAGAGCAATCTCACTATCTTGGCTATTATTCCAACCTGCACTAACTACACATCTCTAATCATCCAGTTCACCTTCTCTCTCCGCGTAAGCTCTACTCGCTCCAATCTCTCTCTCTAGAATGCCTTCCCCCACATGACCCTTTTCACACCTGACCCGTCTTCACCACCACTTCGTTCACAACAACTTAGTCATGCCCATGAACTCGACATTAGTGACTACTGCTACTAATACATTCATGACCACAGTCAAACTTAACATTCACTCACTTCAACTCACAACTTACTGCTACTAATACATTCATGCCCACAGTCAAACTTAACATTCACTCACTTCAACTCACAACTTACTGCTACTAATACATTCATGCCCACAGTCAAACTTAACATTCACTCACTTCAACTCACAACTTACTGCTACTAATACATTCATGCCCACAGTCAAACTTAACATTCACTCAATTCAACTCACAACTTACAGTTACTAATACATTCATGCCCACAGTCAAACTTAACATTCACTCACTTCAACTAACAACTTACTGCTACTAATACATTCATGCCCGCAGTCAAACTTAACATTCAGTCACTTCAACTCACAACTTACTGCTACTAATACATTCATGCCCACAGTCAAACTTAACATTCACTCACTTCAACTAACAACTTACTGCTACTAATACATTCATGCCCACAGTCAAACTTAACATTCAGTCACTTCAACTCACAACTTACTGCTACTAATACATTCATCCCCACAGTCAAACTTAACATTCAGTCACTTCAACTCACAACTTACTGCTACTAATACATTCATCCCCACAGTCAAACTTAACATTCACTCAATTCAACTCACAACTTACAGCTACTAATACATTCATGCCCACAGTCAAACTTAACATTAACTCACTTCAACTCACAACTTACAGCTACTAATACATTCATCACAACAGTCAAACTTAACATTCACTCACTTCAACTCACAACTCACAACTTACAGCTACTAATACATTCATCCCCACAGTCAAACTTAACATTCACTCACTTCAACTCACAACTCACAACTCACAACTTACAGCTACTAATACATTCATCCCCACAGTCAAACTTAACATTCACTCACTTCAACTCACAACTCACAACTCACAACTTACAGCTACTAATACATTCATCCCGACAGTCAAACTTAACATTCACTCACTTCAACTCACAACTTACAGCTACTAATACATTCATCCTCACAGTCAAACTTAATATTCACTCACTTCAACTCACAACTCACAACTTACTGCTACTAATACATTTCACATCTGACTGTAAGAGACAGAAAACTGGCCTTTATAATATTGATTTCAAATTTGCTATAATACGGAAGACAAAGAAATTCCCTATTTATCGATACCACATACTCCACGATATGAACAGCATAACTAAGGTTTCGTTAAGCGTCAATTCTTGCATTTTCGGCACAAATTTTCAAATAATAGCTTGGGGGTAGGTCCGAAAATATGCTTTTTGACACATCAAATATACTTTTGTATGTCATAAATTCTAGCTCAATCGATTCCTCGATGATTATTTAATAACATAAGCTCAAAAGTAAAAAATCTATATTTTGTACCTAAAACCCATTTTTCCACTGCCGTGGATGGCCTTAACAGGAAACTTAAACCTTATGATATGCTTACAAAATCCCTGTCATCCCACCATCAAAGAAGTAGTGACCGTTATTAGACAGTCTGTCTATTGTCGTTATGGCAAGGATCTTGATTTTGAAGCCCTAATCTCGCCATCTGGTAAAACTGTAGAAATACAGAAGTCCCTGAAGAATGCCGTGCCCATGATTCTTCATGTTGCGGCAGTTGGAGTTTGAACACGATTTATACAGCGGGAAATTAAAGCAACAGTTTTAGATGACCTAGGGAGGAAATATGACCTCCTAGGAGACCCCACACAGGATCTCAGGATGACCCAAGCTAGAGAGAATCGAGGACACGCACAAGTGGTCCCTGAAGTCTAATCCCTCATCAGTCCGAACATATCGGCGCAGAAGAAGGTCCAAAGGGATGATAAAACCCTGAAGCCGCGGCTGTACAAAGTTATAAGACAACTACTCTCATGCTGCACATGGAGGATCTTATAGGGAGAAAGGTTTAGTCTACAGACAGGTCGGGAACATGAGACAATTAACTGTCCTAGTCCAGTGGCGTATCCTGGTAATGCGAGCTAGGCGTGCTGCTACTTAAAATGAATATGTACGCCTACTATTTAACTTCTTCCCCTCTTAATTTAAAAACCATCCATATTCAATTACGCAACGATAGTTATTAGGGGTATATGTCAATTATCTCCGAAATACTAATTAACTTACAACTTGAAACTCACTGTCACTGTAATAATCTGCATTCCCAGCAACTAACAAAAATTAATCACAAAAAAAACACTGGACGGACACAGCTGATTTTTACAACTCGAGAGCTGCTAGGCCACCGCACGCATGTTCGCATTGTATTGACGTATCTGCCCATGACCCGATTCACACAAATCAGTCTTTAGACATGAATCCGAACGGTCCAGCACGCATTGTGACGGAATTACCGGACAAACTTCGGGCGATTGCTACAACCAATAAAAACTGCACTATAAAACGCGTCTGTGAAACTGAAACCAGATATACTCGTAGATTCTATGCGGGAAAATCCGTTATCCTGATGCGTGCGGTCCGAAAGCAGAACTTAGTGGAGAAATATTTTATAGAATAATAAATTAAATTTTTATTTTCCTTCGCGCATACGTGTGCGAAGCACTCACAGCACACATAGAGATTACGCCACTGTCCAAGTCCCATATTATAGGGAGAATGGTTTAGTCTACAGACAGGACGTGAACAAGAGATAATTAACTGTCCTAGTCCCATATGATAGGGAGAATGGTTTAGTCTATAGACAGGTCGTGAACAAGAGACAATTAACTGTCCTAGTCCCATGTTATAGGGAGAATGGTTTAGTCTACAGACAGGTCGTGTACAAGAGACAATTAACTGACCTAGTCCTATATTATAGGGAGAATGGTTTAGTCTACAGACAGGTCGGTAACATGAGACAATTAACTGTCCTAGTCCCATATTATAGGGAGAATGGTTTAGTCTACAGACAGGTCGTGAACAAGAGACAATTAACTGTCCTAGTCCTATATTATAGGGAGAATGGTTTAGTTTACAGACAGGTCGGGAACATGAGACAATTAACTATCAAAGTCCCATACTATAGGGAGAATGGTTTAGTCTACAGATAGGTCGTGAACAAGAGACAATTAACTGTCCTAGTTCAATATTATAGGGAGAATGGTTTGGTCTACAGACGGGTCGGGAACAAAGGACAATTAACTGTCCTAGTCCCATATGATAGGGAGAATGGTTTAGTCTACAGACAGGTCGTGAAAAAGAGACTACTAACTGTCCTAGTCCCATATTATAGGGAGAATTGTTTAGTCTACAGATAGGTCGTGAACAAGAGACAATTAACTGTCCTAGTCCCATATTATACGGAGAATTGTTTAGTCTACAGACAGGTCGTGAAAAAGAGACAACTAAATGTCCTAGTCCCATATTATAGGGAGAATGGTATAGTCTACAGACAGGTCGGAAACATGAGACAATTAACTGTCCTAGTCCCATATTATAAGGAGAATGGTTTAGTCTACAGACCGTTCGGGAACAAAAGACAATTAACTGTCCTAGTCCCATATTATAGGGAGAATGGTTTAGTCTACAGACAGGTCGGGAACATGAGACAATTAACTGTCCTAGTCCCATATTATAGGGAGAATGGTTTAGTCTACAGACCGGTCGGGAACAAGAGACAATTAACTGTCCTAGTCCCATATTATAAGGAGAATGGTTTAGTCTACAGACCGGTCGTGAACAAGAGACAATTAACTGTCCTAGTCCCATATTATAGGGAGAATGGTTTAGTCTACAGACCGGTCGTGAACAAGAGACAATTAACTGTCCTAGTCCCATATTATAGGGAGATCGGTTTAGTCTACAGACAGGTCGGGAACAAGAGACAATTAACTGTCCTAGTCCCATATTAAACCCCCCTTATGCAACAGCTGCATAAACCTGATTTACAACCCCAATGAATATCAACGGCTTCAATTACATGTTTTCCTTAAAATAGTTTTTGCCGGGCATGCAATGAGAGACTTGACAACACGTGAAAGCTCGCTCGGACTTCCATAGCGTGGTCAACTAAAATTGTGAACCACCATTAATCCTTGAGGATTGAGAAGAAGTAGAGTTCACAACTCCCAACAATAGAGAGCTCAGACATCTATTTACCACTAATCCTCAACATAACAGAGCTGACAAGACGCAGGCTGAAGACGTAACCTGCTATGATAAACACCATACATCACAGCGTATACTTCAGCTGGAACATTCCACAAAGAAGATGGTGTTCTATATCGCCGTGTGAGAAATGAAAAACAACTGGTTGTTGCACTCCCCTTCACCTCTCACATCATGAAAGCTGGACATGTCGTGCCATCAGATCAACATGTTTAATTGGGAGTGACTGTGCCTATTCATGAGTACAGTCTGGCAACCACAGTCAGCCAAAAATACCAGTCACTGACAACGCACATATTGCAATCACTGTCAGCCAACAATACCAGTCACTGACAACGCACATATTGGAATGGAAGAGGAAAGCTCTCTCACAAGGGACGACACTAGAGGAAGGCAAAGGCACAGTAAAAATGACCGCCCAAATCTCTAATAGTTAATAATTGTTCAGGAAGTCCAGTGTAGCATCGTCGACGGATGTTTCCCTTGCTCCGGCAGTAGTGGTCAACGAATGTTAAAAAAGTCGAGTTTAAGGATATTTATTCAGAAGATAACAACCTTTATTCAAGATTACTGTTGACAGATTGCAAAATCAAGAGTCGAATGGCTTGGTTGGAGTACATTCCTTGCGTTGTAGGAGTAACTGCCTTACATTTTACCGCTTAGAGTGCCCGCTAGACCCGTATGTTGTAGATGATGTCCAGCGTAGATTACTAGTATCAGAAGTTAAGGATTCATTAATTCATAACCCTCCACTCCCAAAGGAGCATAGGTCTTCAACAAACACATGCCAAGTCCTCCTGTCACGTGCCATCATCTCAAGTTCTTTCCACGTTCTCCTTATCATTTTCATCTCTGTTTCCAGCTCTCTTCTTCATGTGCTTCTTGGTCTACCTCTGCCTCTCTTGCCCTGGGGGTTCCAGAACAAGGACTGCCTTGTAATGCTATCACAAGGTTTCCTCAGTTAAGACGTAAAATGCTATGATAATACTTCTCTTAAGAAATTGAACGAATTGTAAGGCTACCGAGATTAATGCAACTGTGTGCTGGAGAGTGGAAGAAGAAAATTGCATCATTTTCCAATATATATAAATATATATATATATATATATATATATATATATATATATATATATATATATATATATATATATATATATATATATATATATATATATATATATATATATATATATACGCGTGTGTGTACGAGGGGCGTTCAGAAAGTAATGCACCACATCGTTTTTCTCAGCTAATAATGAAGATAGAAGCATGAGATTTTCTCATCTCATCTCATAATCGGCACCTCTTCTAGCCCGTGAAACGAGGTGTAGAGGGGACCCAAGTGCACAAGGCCCTTGGGTGGGACATGTAATCGAAGTGACTTGGTGTTGCTGTCATTTTTGACGGAGTCATCTGTCAAGTTATTTGCTTATGTTTTTATCATAAGAATAATTGTGTCTTTACCTGCGATGTCAGGTTGATTAGGGGTTGTCTTCCCTTGTTTATTCATTCATTGTGTTTGACCTTTAGGGTCAAAGGTAGACAGTTCGGGCGTATGCCCATAGGCAGGTTTTTTTAAGCGGGAGTTGAGTTAGACTTCCGGCGAGCCGGGGAAGTGTCCTGGTTTCTGAAGGGACGAGAGTCCATTGTGTTTTTCGGGGAGAATCTTCGAAGTGACTGCACTGGCAGTTTTCCCCAGTGAATCTCTGTGCGTTGGAATGACAGCAGAGTTTCTTATATTGTTCTGTGGACTCGGTTACAGGTAATACCGACTTTTTCCATTACTATGCTTTCGGTAGCAGAACATGTTAGAAGATTGCCTAGTCTGTGAACTGCAGCTCACCGGTCCTCCATTTCAGAACTTATATTTTGTGCTCGAGGTAGCCATCCAAGACTATTAGTCTTCATACCATCCAGAAATCCAGTGACGAAGATATATTGTGGGAACCGCAGATTGGCGGAATTTATGTCTACAATAAGCATTACTGCAGGGTTGATGGTAACCTGCTTATCAGAAGTACACAGCCGACGTCAGAACGAGGCCTGTGTTTTTCGGCTATTATACTACAGCCTGATAATGTGCAATTGGCGGGGAATGCCAAGTTGCACCTATGTGTCAAAGTGATTAAGGTATCTGACGCGTTTAGTCAGTAATCCCAGGGCGACGCCACGAACTGTCCTTATTGAAGAACATTGTATTGACCATGCACGAATATTCAAATGTTTACCAGCTTGATGAATGCCTAATGTATACCTATCGATTTCCGGTCAGCATGACCTTGTTTACAATGACTGTTATTGTTGATACCATGTGTGTTCTCGTCAATAAATGTTTTGAAACGTGTCTGCAGTGTCCAAGCATCCTTGACTACTGCATGTGAGTGTATGGGTTGCAGGGTCTACATACATAAGAGCCTAAACACATTCGCGCCTTCATTCGCACCCACACTCAGTTCATCATACGCTCGCACCACACACCTAACAACCTGTATACTGTCTTGGGCCAGTGATCACCTCAACAAGAGAAAAGAGACAGTTACATTTTTGGTGGACCAGTTACGTGGGCTCTTCTGATACATTTCTGGTGGACAGAGCGAGCAATTAACATTATTGATGACATTAATGTGGTCCAGAAATTTACATTTCATGGGGCTATTTGCGTGAGAAGGACAAGTACACATTACATTTCTGATCTGTGGGTCTAAGCTACACACTGGACAGCTGTAACACACATCGCTAATTCTACACTTGCAAGTTTTGGCTACAACAGGACAGAAATAGGTCATCAACTGTTGACCCAGATAAACAGTGCTAGCATTTATGTTATAATAATAATAATAATAATAATAGCCCCTTCAGTCATAACTGACTATGGGAATGCGCCCCTGAGGTGACAGCCCTCAACTGCTTATTTTCCTGGTGCTCCTTTCGACGTTTTCTCCTCACCTCTGCTTCTTGTGTGAGCCTCTCTTCGCCCAATCTGAGGTGGCGCCGTAAATAGCATCGCCACTTAGTGCGATCGGCAGCTTCATACTCCCATGTTGCTGGATCCATGTCCAGTGCCCTCATATCTCTCTTGCACACATCTTTGAACCTCAGCTGTGGTCGCCCAACTGTTCTCTTGCCATCTGCGAATTGTCCGTAGAAGATATCTTTTGGGATGCGACCATCTTCCATGCGGCGAACATGGCCAAGCCAGCGAAGTCTGCGTTGTCTAAGAAGCGTATACATACTTTGAAGGCCAGCACGTGACAACACCTCGACATTTGTCACTTTATCTTTCCACGAGATGCCGAGGATGCGGCGTAGACACCGCAAATGGAAGGTATTGAGCCTTCTTTCTTGCTTAGCATAGGTCGTCCAGGTCTCGCTGCCATATAGGAGTGTGCTGGTGACGCAGGCATTATATACCGCAGCTTTGGTCTTCATTGTGAGTTTAGAGTTTCCCCAAACACGCGATGTGAGGCGGGCAAAGGTAGCTGCAGCTTTGCCAATGCGGCTGTCGATTTCTGTATCCAGTGAGAGTTTGTCATTGATGGTAGACCCTAGGTATGTGAAGTGGTGCACCACTGCCAATTCATAGTTATCGATAGTGATAACTGGTGCAGCACCCACATCCTGACTCAGCACATTCGTTTTCTTTAGACTTATTGTGAGGCCAAAGTCCTTGCATGCTTTAGTGAAGCGATTCATCAAGCTCTGAAGCTCCTGTTGGCTTTGAGTGACGACTGCAGCATCGTCAGCGAACAACAAGTCTCTTATAGTGACCCTTCTGATTTTTGTTTTTGCCTTCAGCCTTGAAAGATTAAACAGACGGCCATCTGACCTAGTGTGAAGGCATATTCCTTCAGTTGCATCTCTGAATGCATGTTTCAAGAGAAAGGCAAAGAAGATTCCGAAGAGGGTCGGAGCCAGAACACAGCCTTGTTTAACGCCACTTCGTATATCAAAGGGCTGTGACGTGCTTCCAGCATATTGGACTGTTCCCTTCATGCCGTCATGGAATGACTTTATCATTTCCAGCATTTTAGGAGGGCAGCCTATTTTCAGGAGGATTTTAAAGAGTCCATCCCTACTAACCAGGTCGAATGCTTTTGTGAGGTCTATAAAGGCGATATATAATGGTCTTTTCTGCTCTCTTGATTTTTCCTGAAGCTGGCGGAGAGAGAAGATCATGTCTGTTGTTGATCTGCCAGCTCGGAATCCACACTGTGACTCTGGATATATGCGCTCAGCTAACTTGTGTAGTCGCATTAAGATGACTTTGGCAAAAACCTTACCAACAATACTAAGAAGAGAGATGCCTCTGTAGTTATTGCAATCACTTCTGTCTCCTTTATTTTTATACAGTGTTACAATCTTGGCATCTCGCATGTCTTGAGGAATAGTTGTCTCTTCCCAGCACTGGCATAGCATCCTATGCAGGGGATGTAATAGCGTGCTCTTACAGCATTTGATTAAATCAGGAGGAATCCCATCACTGCCTGGTGCTTTGCCAGAGGCCAAGCTATCAATGGCCTTGCTGAGTTCCTCTAATGTTGGTTCGGCATCCAGCTGCTCCACAGTTGACAGACTGTTGACACCATCAAGGGCTGCAGGCGTAACGGTATTGTCTCTAGCGTAAAGCTCAGAGTAGTGCTCGACCCACCTCTCCATCTGCTTACCCTTATCGGTTAGCTTCTCTCCGCTGATGGTTTTTAGCGGTGCCGTCTTACTTTTATGGGGGCCAAGTGCTTTCTTTATACCGTCATACATTTGTCTAATGTTGCCTGTTTGCGCTGCGATCTGGATGCTCTCACTGAGCTGGAGCCAGTAGTCATTTGCACAGCGTCGAGCAGTTTGTTGAACTTTGCTTCTCGTAGCCCTCAGGATCTGTAGGGTTCTGGCACTCGGTGAACGTTTGTATTCATTCATAGCACTGCGCTTAGCTTCAATGACAGGTGCCATCACATCTGATGAAGCATCAAACCAGTCATTTGACTTGGCTGTTTTCTTACCAAAGGTGGCAAGTGCAGTACTTTGAATGGTGTTCCGTAGATGCTCCCAGTTCTCTGTAATAGTATCACCATGCTGAGGGCTACTGAGCACTTTCTCGAAGGTCGCAGTGAATTGAGCGATCATGAAAGGGTCTGACATCTTGCTGGTATCAATGCGTGGTTTCCCTTCATGTCTGACACGATAGAGTTTTCTTGGTTGTGCTCTGATTTTGCAGCAAACCAAGGAGTGATCTGTATCACAGTCTGCACTATGGTACGAGCGCGTGGAGAGCACAGACCTGAGGAGTGGCCTTCTGACGAGAATCAGGTCAAGTTGGTGCCAGTGCTTGGATCGTGGGTGTCTCCATGACACCTTATGCTGGGGTTTTGTCTGAAAGTAGGTGTTGGTCACGCAGAGGTCATGGTGGACGCACAACTCTAATAGCCGTTGTCCATTTTCATTCATCTTGCCAATACCAAACCTGCCCAGACATGAAGGCCATGAAACATTATCGGCACCCACTCTAGCGTTAAAGTCACCAAGGAGAACAAGCTGTTCTTGCCTAGGTATGCTTTTGATAATTGCTGTTAGATTCTCATAGAACTCATCTTTAGCTTCTGAGGCAGAGTACAGAGTAGGAGCATACACACTGACAAGGGTGATGGGACCTGTGGTAGTTTGCAGGCGGAGCGTTAACAGGCGTTCTGATCCATTCTCGCCTGGTTCAACCATTTTAGTTAGCGATTTTTTGACCGCAAAACCTACTCCGTGTTCTCTAGCTTTATTAAGATCTTTCCCTTGCCAATAAAATGTGTAGTCCTTCTCGCTCACCGTTCCAGAGCCCGCCAGGCGCGTTTCCTGAAGTGCAGCTATATCCACCTGAAGTCGTTTAAGCTCATCATTAATTATGGCTGTCTTCCTTACATCGTTTACATCCTGTAGGTTTTCGGATAGTCCAGTCAACATAGTCCGGACGTTCCAGCATCCCAATCTGAGAGTTTGCTTATTTCTATTTTTTTGATAATTGCTTGGTGCAAAATTTTTCTGTCCACAGTTCGGGTTTGACCCTAATCCCCATGCACCCAATGGGGAAAGCAGACAGTGGCGGGACAACACCTTATTGACTGGGGGCTGCCCAGCTTGAAGCGGGCGGTAGCTGTCCAGTGAGATCCTAGAACCTCTCCCACTGTCGGAAGTAGCCCCTGGCGCCATGCCCTACGCCAATTGGGCAAAAAGCTTATAACCGGTAACTGCTACTTCCCGTGTTTTGCCGACACCTATAGGGTGAAGCTGGAGTGTCCTCTCCAGGGCGCGAGCTTGGGCACAGTTGTATGGAGATCAAGCTGTTGCCCATGCAGCATGTTCCCCCTATCCACACAGCCAGTAGATCCAAAGGAACGGCAGTAGCCGATACAGTTTGGTACCAGCCATGTCGCAGGAGTTGCCAGAATAATGTCGAATCGACATTAGACTGCCTTAGGGACTCCGACTGCGGATTTATCCTCAGGGTTTACTCCCGAAGCCAATTCCATAAATGGATATTCCCGCAAGGCAGCGGTGGTTTGAATTCAGAGTTCCTTCTCTTAGATAAGCTACCAACCAAGGATCACGAGCCCTATCTGCCCGAAGCTGCTGGTTTTAAGGCGCCAGTCGCTCGCCTTTGCCCCTTCTCCCGTCAGTGGAAACAGTTCCGCCGGGCTCAAATTGAGCCACACGTGAAGGCCCGGAGCTGGACTTGGTTGTCAGAGGCTGTTTGAGGCGCGTGCCATAGAAGTATTTTATATGCAGTGAGAGCTTATCCTCACTACAACTCCCGGCAATAACAACCTTTGGAACTTTATGTTATAATGCTACATAAACCACAACAGGACAAGTACTGAAGTTAACATCTAGGCATTTGCTACGTGGACCACAACTGCAAGTCGAGTCCCTTTTTGTAAACGGTACCGCTGGTCGTTTACACGTTTCAGTCAACAACAGACTTTTCTACGCCCGAGCATTCAAGCTATATTGTTCGAGGTCAAGTGTTTGTAAACAGTACGTGGAAATTGTAAACATTCAATGTGCAAGTCCTAAGTCGAGAAGGTCATAGTAACTTTTGTTCGTGAATACCACTTTATGCTACAGTGGATTTGACATTCAGTGCGCGCTTGACATTTTGTTTCTGTGTTCGCAAGGAGCAAGAAATTTACTTTAGTTTCAGCTGTGACTGAACTTGTTTTGCAACACATTGAATTGATTGCTATTTATGTTAATTGTATTATTTTTGTGTATTTTTCTTGTGTTCTTTTGCGGGTTTTCGGTTGGTGGGTCTTACGGTAAATATGCCACTTAATCGAGGGTTACTGTAAGCGTTCTGTAGGGATTGCAATTTTCTTAATTGAAATTTGCTAGCGACTTTTGTTGCTATTTTTTTTTTTTAGCTGTGACGACATCAGTTAGTGTTGTTTTCGTTATTTTTCCGTTCTTTGATTTTCGATTAATTTTGTTTGTATCTGTTCTTCTCTCATTCCTTCCGTTTATTTCTTTACACCTTTTCGTTTATAACAGTGTTGCCATTTGTCTTGTTTATTTTTCGCGGTCATCATTACAATTTGTGTAACATTTTCTTTTCTTTTTGCTGTATTGTTTATTTGACTTCCGCGAACGTTTTCGGTCATTGTTCTGTATTTTTGTCTTTGTATTTATGATTGTTCTACATTATTGTCATACACAGTCTACATACATATACTTGGTCATGTATTATTATTGTTATTGATAAGGTACACTCTTCATATAGAGATTGTTAATAAAATATTATTATCTAAGATATTTATACAAGTTCTTTGATAAAAGACTTGTTATCCACAAAGATTGAGACAAGGTGAAATACATATTCAAGTTCTTTAAAAAAAAAAAAAAGACTTGTGCCCATAGTGAGTGGGATATAAAGGAATTATTTTCCACAGGTACTCAAGTGATTTTTTTGTTACATTATAAACAAGAGGACCATACAAGGTCTTTGTCTAAGACTAAGAGAGTGAAATAAAGTGAAGTGAGTATACAAGTCTAGCATTTCACACTTGTCTCCCATTGAAGTGGGATAAGGTAATTGTTGAATTTTTCAGGTTACTGATCTCATTAGACAGAATGTCTACATTGGATTTCTTCATCCAGCAAGGGTTGACTCTTGGTAAGTCTGGTAAAGAATTGGAAGAATATTCATCTGCTCTATTCGCCACTGCATTAAAGTCAGAAGAAAAGAAACAAAAAGAGGAAATTAAATTGAAAGCAGAAGCTGAACAAAGGAGAGCAGATGCTGAACTAAAGAAGCTAGATGCTGAGAATAGAAGATTAGAACTTGAAGAGAAAAGGTATCAAAGAGAAGCTGCTGCTGAGGAGAGAAAAGCTCAGGCTGATGAAAGAAAATTCCAGATGGAAATGGAAGACAAAAAACTTCAAGCTGCTGCAGAGGAGAAAAAAATTCAAGCTCAAGCTGCTGCAGAGGAGAGAAAACTTCAAGCTGCTGCAGAGGAGAGAAAACTTCAAGCTGCTGCAGAGGAGAGAAAACTTCAAGCTGCTGCAGAGGAGAGAAAACTTCAAGCTGCTGCTGAGGCTGAAATTAGAAAAATGGAACATGAGGAAAGAAAGCAGAAGATGGAACTTGATGAAAGACTCGCAACTTTGGAGTTAGAGAAATTGAAATTGGCGAGTACGGGTGCTCAGCAAACAACTTCGAGTACGACAAAGGAGTTTGTTAATAGGATTAAATTGCCTCATTTCAATCCTTTAAAGGATGACGTAGCAGATTATCTAGATAGATTCCAATTTTTATGCGATACGCATAACATAAAAAAGGAAAAATATGTTGAACAACTGATGGAATTTTTTACAGGTGACACAGTGACTACTCTTATGACAATAGACGAACATGACAGGACTAATTATGATGTTGTCAGAGCAGCATTGCTAAAAAAATACCAACTAAAAGAAGAAGACTATCGTCTTCGTTTTAGGACAATGTTGCCAGAAAATGGAGTAGATTTCTCTGATTTTGTTACAAAAATACGTCGTACATTTATACGATGGGTTGAGTTGTCTCAGACTGAGAAAACATATGAAGGTCTAATGGACTTATTATTGCGAGATAAGGTTTTGTCATCTGTTAATGATTCTTTTCTTGCATTCCTTCATGAGCGTAAGCCTAAAAACTTAAAAGATATGGAGGAATACTGTTGTCAGTATGCCACCGCGCATCCCCATGCTACAGTTAGCAATTCTAAAGTGAAAGAAGGCTTGCCAGCTGCTTCGGCAACACCATATGGCCCTAATTTCAAAAAAAAATTTCAGGGTGCTCAACAAAACTGGAATAGGGGAAGTAATCAGAATTACACTCAGAAGCGGAGTAATCCAACACATGATGGTTCTTCGTCTATGAATTGGAGACAAGATGGTAGTTCTCGTAATTTTAATGGTAATAATCTTAGACACTTTCGCAAGGGTTATCGTAATAATAACCATTCGAGCTTTCGAGATAACCATTCTCGACGTCAAGATTATGACGATGGTGAATTTAGAAACCGGGATTCAAACCGGAATGATGATTACAATAGGCAATATGATAACAATTACAGGGGAAATGATAGTCGAAATAATTACAGGGGAAATGATAATCGAGGCAGACCTAGGTTTAACAAAAAAAGACCTTTCCAACAGGCAAACTCTGCACAACAAGAGTTTGATGGAGCCTGTAATACAGTAAATGATAGTGGTAACTCTAGGGCTATCACTGGTTGTGCTTTCGATTTTGGGAGAGCAACTGAATGCCCCCAATGCTTAACATTGTTCGACTCATCGACTGTATCTACTCTAAGTTGTGGTCACCCTCTTCCTGCTCTACCTGCTACAGTTGCGCATGATGGGAGAGGATCTCTCATCTTACATAAAGGTCTAATAAATGATAGGCTAGTCTCAGTACTTTTCGATTCGGGATGTACTACCGTCGGGGTTAGGGAGTCTCTGATAGATCCTTGCTGTGCCACTGGAAAAACAATCAAATGTGTTACATTTGGTGGTACTATGGAAAGTTATCCTACTGCTATTATTAGGATTGACACTCCCTTCTTCACAGGAGATGTCCATGCATGTCTTCTTCCTAATCCTATTGCGGATCTTATAATCGGTCGTATTCATGGGGTTAAGGAATGCACCCCGCAACAAATTTCTAGTTGGGAAGAAAAAAACATTCAAACGGTCAATGCAGTGGTGACAGGAGCTCAAGCTCTTAATCCCCCAACTTCATCGGATAATAGTAATGAAGTTGATAGCCAAGACGAGCACTTGGTGATTTCCCATGACTCGTTTGTTAAACGTCAAGAAGAGGATCCTTCTTTGAAGAAATTCTTCCTTCTTGCAAAGAAAGGGGATCCCAATCAAAATACGAATCACAAATCGTATATTACTATGAAGAATGGTATATTGGTACGGATGGTACAACACTCGGACAAGTCTATGCACTCGCAAATTCTTGTGCCTAAGTGTATGAGAGCCTTAATTCTTCAGCATGCACACGATTCTCAGTGTGCTGGACATATGGGTTTTTCCAGAACTAAAACTAGAGTCCTTGCGTCTTTCTTTTGGCCATTTGTTAATAAAGACATACGAATTTATTGCCGATCTTGCAAAATTTGTCAAGAGGTCAAGTCTAGAGGTCCGAGACATGCTGCTCCTATTCAGGCTGCAGATATTCCGATTCGGCCGTTTCAGAAAATGGCTATAGACATCATTGGTCCGTTCAAGATTAAGTCAGCCAGAGGACACCAATTTATCCTCACTTGCGTGGACATGTGCACGCGTTGGCCAGAGGCTATTCCTCTGAAGAGCATATCAACTGTCGATATCGCTGATGCTCTTTGGCTCATATTTTCTCGTCTGGGATTCCCCGGAGAAATACTGTCGGACCACGGCACTCAGTTAATTTCGGACGTTATGTCTCAGGTAATGGCTACGCTAGACATTAAAAGGTCTCTCAGTAGTATTTATCATCCAATGTCCAATGGATTGGTAGAACGTCTTAACAGGACACTAAAGAACTTACTTGGCAAGATAACGGAGGATCATCCTGAAGATTGGGACAGGGTTTTACCTGCAGTCCTCTTTGCCTATAGAGAAGTTCCCAACGAGCATACAGGGTTTTCTCCTTTCGAACTTGTCTTTGGTGCGCAACCGCGCGGTCCGATGTCCTTGTTACACGATTTGATAACTTCTGATAATATTGACGATGATACACAATCGTCATATGAATATGTCATTGCTCTTAGAGAAAAGATTATCGAATCGTGCAGGTTAGCAACTTCATCTTCCGAATTTGCGAAAGAAAAAGCTAGGCGATTTGCTAACAAGAAAAGACGCCTACGTCAACTTTGTCCTGGAGACAAAGCATATGTCTTACTTCCCTCAAGAGAGAATAGACTTCTCATTTCATGGAAAGGTCCATACACTATAGTCTCCAAAATTTCCGATGTCGACTACATCGTCGATGTGGATGGAAAGCATAAAACCTTCCATATAAATATGCTAACAGAGTTTATTGAACGTCCAGACTATTTGCAGCCTATTTTCCAGGCGACGGACGACTCTCCAGTCCAACATGGTCACATCTCATCCCTGTCCGTTATACAGGATGAGGAAACTATTTTTTCTGACGTTAACTTACCTCTTCCTGCGATTCCACTTACTTCAACGGAATCGTGGAGGGACGTTACAATCTCTTCGAACTTGCCTTTTGAGGAGCAACGTCAAGTATCCTCTACGCTACAATCATATCAGGATGTCCTTACCGACATTCCTGGACACACAGATGTCATAGAACATGACATCATACTTACTGATCGTAATCCGATCAGAGTAAGACCATACCCAATACCTATTCATTTTCAAGCACAAGTCGAGAAAGAATTGGATGAAATGATTCAACTGCAAATAATTGAACCATCCACTTCAGCTTATTCTTCGTCGATAGTTATTGTTCGAAAGAAAGACAATAACATACGTCTTTGCGTTGACTATCGCAAATTAAATCAAGTTACGAAATTCGATTCTGAACCTATGCCATTATTAGATGATCTACTTATTAGACTTTCTAAAGCTAAATTCTTTACTAAACTAGACTTGTCGAAAGGTTATTGGCAAGTCCCACTGACGGAACACGCCAAACCTCTCACTGCTTTTTCGACACCTAGGGGTCTGTTTCAATGGAATTTTATGCCTTTCGGGCTTATGAACGCCCCAGCGACTTTCGTGCGCATGATGCGACGAATTCTATCAGATCGTGCAGATGTCATCGCATATTTAGACGACATCTGTCTTTTCAGCGATACTTGGGAAGAACACTATTTGGGTCTAAAGGAATTGCTATCTACTCTACGTGAGCATAGTTTGACTGCAAAACCCTCTAAAGCTTTTGTTGGGTTTAGTGAAATTTCCTTCCTAGGTCATCGAGTTGGTCATGGTCTGTTGAAGACAGAGGACCAAAACATTTCGAAGATATTAAATATCTCGGTTCCGAAGACAAAAAAGCAAGTGCGTAGTCTCTTGGGATTGATACAATTCTATGGAAGATTCATTGAGAATCTGTCCTCCATTATGGCACCACTTTCATCGTTATTGAAAAAAGGTTCTCCTAATATGGTGCGTTGGTCCCAGGAATGCCAATCTTCATTGGATCAGGCTAAGAATTTGTTCTCATCTCATCCTATCTTAAGACTACCAACGATTGATAAGACTTTTGTTCTTCG
The DNA here is from genome assembly GCA_024509875.1 of Oreohelix idahoensis. Lineage (NCBI taxonomy): Eukaryota > Metazoa > Mollusca > Gastropoda > Stylommatophora > Oreohelicidae > Oreohelix > Oreohelix idahoensis. The sequence goes on along the minus strand of JAMPIV010016048.1, from coordinate 63,884 downwards.
TAGTGATGCCTCTTCCACTGGGATTGGAGCGGCGCTAATGCAGGAATATTCAGGAACTCTGCATCCTGTAATGTATATTTCTAGGAAGCTAAATGCGGCAGAAAGGAATTACTCGGTTTTAGACCGTGAATTGTTGGCTATGGTTTGGTCCATTCTTAAGCTACAAATGTTCCTTCTGGGCGCGCATTTCTTTATGGAAACCGACCAAAAAGCTCTTACGGCTATGCAAAGTAAGGATTTGAAGAGCTCGAGATCTACTCGTTATGCTATTGCTCTTCAGCCTTTCCATTTCACGGTGCGAGCTATCCGTGGTTCGGATAATGTGATGGCGGACATATTGTCCAGATGCCCACATGATTCCAGTTAAATCTTGTGTCCTAGTTTTTCCTGATACACTTTCAAACTTTTGTCTGTCCTTAATATCCTAATATGTTGTAATACAAATGTATTTGGATGATGTTTAGATAATTTAACAAATTTCATTTTGTCCATCCATCAGTGATATGTTGCTAATATAGCATTGTAATTCATGACATTTGTATATTGCTATAATTATAGTATTTAGTAATGATTGATATATGATTGGTATTGCCAGCAACTTAGGTTTCTTTAATGGTACCTGTAGCAAAAAGGCTTTTTCTATGTGGTACTGACAATCAATATAACCACCAAATGTTAACTATGGTATATGTTACCTCTGTAATGTTATAATAGAATATAACTTGGACTGACACTCAAGACAGTACATACGCGAATGATATAACTTGACAGAAGTCTTGGTCACAGTTCCATACATATAATATCGACAGCATAGTCATGGACATCAGCAACAATAGTACAAAAACTTGCATGATTAGAATATGTAATACAGTCATCCTTACGTACTGGTAACAACTGCATTCAATGTAAGTGCGGCATTCCCTCCTCGCACATAAATCTCTATATGGTCTGTATACAATGTAAGTGCGGCATCCACACCTCGCACATATATCTCTGTGGTCCTACTTTCAATGTAAGTGCGAAATTCACTCCTCGCACATATATCTCTATCCAAGTTCCTCCAGAACTTAACAGCGCGGGAAAACCACAACGCGCTTACGTAGACCTCCTATTGGCGCGGGAAAGCACACAACGCGCATTCAAATAATAGCATATAATAGTCTTACCATAGACCTCCTACTGACACGGGAAAACAACGTGTCTTTTAATCCAAAATGCGGCATTCACTCCTCGCACAACATATAATGGTCCTACCATAGACCTCCTCCTGACACGGGAAAACGACGTGTCATTTAATACATCTGTTTCCAAGCGCGGGACAGAACACAACGCGCTGGTAAATAATAATATATAAAGGCCTTATTATAAATACACCTTATGCGGTACATCATCGCGTCATATTTAATATTTCATTATAATATCATAATCACAGACACTAATTCACATACTCTAGAAACACTGACCGTCTCCCACGACGGATGGCCACAGACTCTCCTTTAACAACTCAGTATTCTTCTCTGACACGTATGCTGACTTCATTCACTTCGCACGCTTTTCTCATGTCCTGTAAACCTCAATTCACACATGAACGCCACTGAGTATTCTTCAACCATACTCTACGTGCTTCTAACAGTGAACTTTTAAATGTAACATTCCAAGCTTGCATACTTCAATAATAATAGACTCTAAACAGAGTTACACCTTTCTCCACCCACACACATGCATATACACGTCATGTATCTCATGACCTTAACCTACTTACTAACCAACTTCAGGACCGTACACAAAAATCCTTAACACCTAACTCTAGCGTAGAATATGACTTAACAGTACCCCCTTAGATTGTTTGGCTTAAAGGAAATATTTTCTCCTATGTTGGGAGATGATTTGTATCCTCTTCAGACGCTTTGTTCATGCGTCTATTGTACCTGATATTAGGTTCATTTTTTTCATGAGCACATAAGTGATACTTGTGCAATCTTGCTCATGGACATATTAAAAAAAAAAAAATTCATTTTTTTTTTACAGGGGGGTGGTAGTAATATGTTGCTGTCATTTATGACGGAGTCATCTGTCAAGTTATTTGCTTATGTTTTTATCATAAGAATAATTGTGTCTTTACCTGCGATGTCAGGTTGATTAGGGGTTGTCTTCCCTTGTTTATTCATTCATTGTGTTTGACCTTTAGGGTCAAAGGTAGACAGTTCGGGCGTATGCCCATGGGCAGGTTTTTTTAAGCGGGAGTTGAGTTAGACTTTCGGCGAGCCGGGGAAGTGTCCTGGTTTCTGAAGGGACGAGAGTCCATTGTGTTTTTCGGGGAGAATCTTCGAAGTGACTGCACTGGCAGTTTTCCCCAGTGAATCTCTGTGCGTTGGAATGACAGCAGAGTTTCTTATATTGTTCTGTGGACTCGGTTACAGGTAATACCGACTTTTTCCATTACTATGCTTTCGGTAGCAGAACATGTTAGAAGATTGCCTAGTCTGTGAACTGCAGCTCACCGGTCCTCCATTTCAGAACTTATATTTTGTGCTCGAGGTAGCCATCCAAGACTATTAGTCTTCATACCATCCAGAAATCCAGTGACGAAGATATATTGTGGGAACCGCAGATTGGCGGAATTTATGTCTACAATAAGCATTACTGCAGGGTTGATGGTAACCTGCTTATCAGAAGTACACAGCCGACGTCAGAACGAGGCCTGTGTTTTTCGGCTATTATACTACAGCCTGATAATGTGCAATTGGCGGGGAATGCCAAGTTGCACCTATGTGTCAAAGTGATTAAGGTATCTGACGCGTTTAGTCAGTAATCCCAGGGCGACGCCACGAACTGTCCTTATTGAAGAACATTGTATTGACCATGCACGAATATTCAAATGTTTACCAGCTTGATGAATGCCTAATGTATACCTATCGATTTCCGGTCAGCATGACCTTGTTTACAATGACTGTTCCTGTTGATACCATGTGTGTTCTCGTCAATAAATGTTTTGAAACGTGTCTGCAGTGTCCAAGCATCCTTGACTACTGCATGTGAGTGTATGGGTTGCAGGGTCTACATACATAAGAGCCTAAACACATTCGCGCCTTCATTCGCACCCACACTCAGTTTATCATACGCTCGCACCACACACCTAACAACCTGTATACTGTCTTGGGCCAGTGATCACCTCAACAAGAGAAAAGAGACAGTTACACTTGGCAAACAGGTGATTAGTACATTGTGCCCGAGCATGAGATTTTGCACACTTAAAATATGGCATGTGCTAATTATGTGCACCAAATTGCACTGCAACCGGTCAAATAATCCGGCTGCCCTAAACCGTTGAAATGGGGCGTGTTAGCAACTTGTGTTATAAACAGCGAATTGTGATAGAATTTCTCGTTGCAGAGAAGGAAACTGTTGTGAACATTCACAAGCGTCTATGTGATGTGTATGGAAGTTTTGCAGTCGACAGGAGTAGTCAGTTGCTGGGTTCAGAGAATCAAAGAATCGGGAAGTGGAGATACGGAGCTGCTTGATCGGCCGCGCTGTGGACGTCCTGCCACAGCCACCAACGCAGAAATGTTGAAATGCGCTGAGGGCATTATTCTTCCTGATAGGCGAATCACTACTCAACAATTGGCCTTACAGCTGTCAGTCAGCATTGGTAGTGCAAATGCAGTTATAAAAACTCTCGGATTTTCTAAGGTTTGCGCAAGATGGGTTCCTCGAAGTCTCACAAATGACCACCGACTGCAAAGGAAAGCAATTTCTTCTGAATTGTTGGAGCGTTTCAATGCTGATGGAGAGAACTTTTTGGCTAAGATCGTTACAGGTGACGAAACCTGGGCACATCATTTTGAATCTGAGACAAAAATACAGTCAATGGAGTGGCATCATCCGCAATCACCAAGAAGAAAGAAATTCAAGAAATTCCTACTGCTTGAAAGAACATGATCACTGTCTTTTGGGACAATGAAGGTGTGATTCTTGTGGACGTTATGCCAAGAGGAGAGACAATCAATTCGCAAGCTTACATTAAGACATTGAAACAACTAAATCAACTTTTCGCAGAGTTTGGCCGCACAAGAATCCAGCAGACCTGCTTCTCCTTCACGACAATGCGCGACCTCACACAAGTCTGGCAACACGGGAAGCAATCACCAAATTGGGTTGGACTGTACTACCCCATCCACCCTATAGTCTCGATTTGGCACCCTCTGATTTTCATCTATTTGGTCCACTTAAAGATGCACTCCGTGGGACAAGGTTTGAAGATGATGGACTGATTCATGCGGCGAAGAAATGGCTACATGATCAAGACAAAATCTGGTACGGGCTAGGAATACATGCACTTGTTTCGCGCTGGCATAAAACCGTTCAAGTTGATGGGGATTATGTTGAATAATACCGATGTTTACATGACATATCCATGTATATTGTTTATAAATTTCATGCTTTTTAAATAAACAGCTCCTGAGAAAAACGATGTGGTGCATTACTTTCTGAACGCCAATCGTATATGTACCGGAGTATAGAAAATGATGAAATAAGAACATATGCACCATGATATCATCAACATCCGCTCTCTACAACCATTGGATCCTGAAGCTACATGTGCTAATAGTTCTTTGTAAGGAAATCCGCGCGCAACCTTGCTTCATACGCTCCTGTTTCCCTTTGGAAAGGTGTGAAAAAAAAATCGAAAAAAGGTAATTTGTCTCACGAGAACAAAAGACACAGAAAATAGCCAACGTTACGGCGACAAGGCCTTCGTCAGGAAAAGGAAAGAAAGTGAAGGCTAGATAGGACACATAAGAACCAAAGTAAATATAAAAATAATAAAACCTAGGTACTTCCTTAAAGGCATCGAAGTCCTAACATTTTTGCTTCCCGCGAACGGACGAGCGTGCCGGGAAAAGGAAATGACCGCCACCACTGGATGTACACAATTCATACTAAGAAACTAAAAAACGAAACTGAACAATAAACTACCCAAACGTAATCTTAGTGGGGACTGGAAATAAAAGAGGACAGAATGAGTTGGAGATAAATAAATAAGAAATGAAAAAATCAAGACATTAAAAACATTGTATTATATATTCATACATATTGTTAGAGGGCGGCCGAAAAATACAAACAAAATAAGGATAAGAGTGGAAAGAGTCAAAATACAACATACAAAGGTGTGTAGAGTGTTAAGACCAGCTGGTTTTAGACACCCGATGCGGTGAATAAGACGGTTCTCAAGCTGATCTCGGCTAGCAGTGTTAGAGGAGCAGGATCTGATCGCCGTGACCATGGTGGTCAGGACCATTAAAGTTTATGGCAACTGGTGTGGATTTTTGCTGAGAGATGTCAATCAAGTTCTGGCTGAATCTGTCCCCAATTCGTTTGCCTGTTTAACCAATATAGGTTTTGCAGCAACGTTTACATATGATTGTATAAATGACATTGCGCCACTCAAACGTGAAGCTACTGGTGATGGTGTATGTAGCCTCAGGAAAAGACACCTTGTGGGTTGAGATGACATACAAGGGGATTGACAGAAGTCTTGGGCCTGACCATGAAGGACATGTCACAGAGAGCTGAAATTTTGTATAGTGTTTATTCCTTTTCAATATAACCACCGTCTGAATTGATACACTTCTGCCATCTCTGCTTGACCTTGAAAAGACCTTGGGAGTAAAACACCCTATTTTTCAAACTAAACCAGTCATCACATGTCAGTTTAACCTCTTCATCGCTGTCAAAATGATTTCCTTTTAGCTGTTTTTTTAAGATTTGGGAATAGAAAAAAGTCTGATGGAGCCAAATCTGGAGAATATGGTGGGTGTGGAAGAATTTCAATATTCAAATCGTTGGCTGCTAGCTGCACAAGCCGTGCTTTGTGAGAGGGCGCGTTGTCTTGAAGCAAAGGAAGATTTTGAGTGCGCGTTATCCCTCGTTTCCTGATCACAACCTTTCTTAGTTTTGTGAGAAGATCTGCATAGTAGTACTGTCCATTAACTGTGTTGCCATGAGGCAGATAATCTTTCAAAAGGACACCTTTGCCGTCCTAAAAAACAGCATCACTTTTCCTGCAGATTTCTGCGCCCTCGGCTTGACAGGTGTTGGGGAGCCCGATGTTTTCCATTGCATGCTGGCAATTTTGGATTCGGGGTCATAATGGTGTACCCAAGTCTCATCTACTGTCACCATGGTCTCCTAAAAAATTTTGGACTGACACTTTTTGAACAACTGTTGGCAGCAATTTACCCTCGTTTGCTTCTGTTCACGTGTCAACAGTCGCGGAACCCAGCGTGCACACACTTTTCTCATGTTCAGTCTGGTGTGTAAAATTCTATAAACTGTTCTTTCATTTAGTTTTACTCTACTACCAATCTCCACAATTGTCATTGTTCGATCCTGGTCAATGATTTTCTTCACTCTTGTTGCATTTTCATCGTTGCACTCTGAGGCTTGTCTACCAGATCTTGGTAGATCAGCAACATTTGAGCGGCCGCACTTAAACTGTTGACACCAGTTTTTTACTGAAGTATATGAAGGACAAGAATCACGAAACACTGGTTCCATCTCCCTGTGTATTTCTGTAGGTGTTTTTCCCTGAAACATCAGAAATTTTATCACAGCTCTGGCCTCCTTCTTTTCCATTGTTTTGTCAAATCTTTGGAGCAGCAGATCCGGTCAATAGGGTACATTGCTCCGTGCACCGAAGCGGGCAAACCCTTTGAAGAAACAAACACGTACTTTACACATTCAGTGCAAATATGATGAACTTTAAATGTGCCAAGTTTTATCTTCCTCCTGTGACTCCTTCATGGTCAGGCCCAAGACTTATGTCAATCCCCTTGTACTTGCACGTGTTGCATCGTGTCCGACCACAGGGTAGTATGCCAAAGGGAGTAGCATTCTTCTTTGGAAGACGGCTGTGAACAAGAAGATCCTTCAAGTTGTTCTCGCGTCTATATGCCTTCAAATGTGCTTCACCGAATACTTCTTGGGTCACAGACTCTGCTTGGAGGATAGGGAGATGACGAAAAAGGATCTGTTTGACTGCAGTACTGTAAGGGTGATTGGTAAACATTTGACACTATCCGAAGTGGATTTATAGTGAGGTTTGATGGCCTACTGACGCGAGATGGGGGCACACGTTGGAGGGCAGAGGTGAGAACATGTTCTGGATAAAGTCTTCTACGGAAGAAATCCAACATCACATTGGCTTGGAAGTGGAAGTTATCGTCGTCTAGGCACAAACGGCGGATGCGAAGTTGTGAAAATGGAAGGGAGTCATGACAAACCTGAGGATGAAAAGAGGTATAAAGAAGGTAGCTATGGGCATCTGTCGGCTAGTAGTATACTGAGGTATTAAGGCCGGAAAGAAAGTTGACAGATACTGTGGAGATGAGGGAGGTGAACTTGATGGTGGGGGTGGAAGTGGTTGACAAAGTCGATGAAGCGGGATAAATCAGTCTCGGACACATCTGTGAGACCTTTGCCATCATTGATATATCTGCGGTAAAACCAGGGGAAAGGATTGGAGTATTGTTGCCATATATGATGCTCCAAGTGGCCCATGAACAGGCAGACATAACTATGACCCATCTTCGTTCCCACGGCAACACCACTAATTTGGTCAAAATAAAGACCATCGAATTCAAAAGAATTTAGTTGAAGGACCAGTTCAGCAAGACGGAGAAGAGTTTCAGTAGATATAGAAGGACAAGTGCGCTAGTCAGGAAAAAAAACCGAAGAGCTCGGAGACCATCAGAGTGGTTAACTGAGGTATACAGAGAACAGACGTCTAACAAGAAAAGACGGTAGGATCGGTCTGCTGATAGTCGGATAGAAGAGAAAGTTCTAAGAGCATGTCTTTGACAAAGGAAGGAAGATTCTCAACGATAGGCTGGAAAATGCTATCGAGGAAATCAGAAATGTTTTCAGTAGGACAGAAACAGGCCGAAACAATAGGTCTGCCAGGGTTGTCGATCTTACGAATTTTGAGGGGCATGTAGAATACAGGCCTTCCCAAAGAACTTTCATGAATCCTAAGATAAGATGCGTGGGGAGGAAAAGCCTTACTCGTGATGAGTTGTTTAATAGTGTTGTGTACACTGCGATTGCTAGGTATATAAGTATATGAGGAGAACTGCCGTAAGACAGTGTAAAACAGTTGAATGGGGAAAAAAACAAACAAACACGCACACAAATAGTAATACGTTTTACAAGGAGAACGGACAAGAAAAACCTACGTTGCGGCCACAATGCCTTCGTCAGGGACAGACAAACAAGAGACAGGTGGGAAAGAAAATGAGAATTAATTAGAGAAAATGGAACTATAAAAATAAGAGAAAAAAACTCCCTTATGTCCAGTCACATGTGAAGCAAGATGGCTGCTACTAAACCGGAAAGCGGAAGTCGATAGTACAATAAAAACAAAAAATAAGAAATAATGAAAACAAGGACTGGAAAAGAGTGAGGGAAAAAACAAAATATTTTTATGAAAAAAATAAACAAAACAAAACAATAAATAAATAAATAAATTGAAAAAAAAATAAAAAATAAAAAATAAAATAAATAAATAAAATAAAAATAGAATAATAAAAAAAAATTTAAAAAAAATAAATAAATAAATAAATAAAATAAAAAATAAATAAATAAATAAATAAAAATATTAAAATATATAAAGTGAGGGAAAAGCGATTTAAAAAAAAACAAAATAAAACAAAAAAAACAAACACAAAACACGGTTTGAATACCCAACATTATTTTGTCTAAGACACCTTTCTCTATCGAGTCCCGGTTGTATTATGACTGTCTACTTTGATGCGATCACGCCTTTTTTTTTCTATAAAATCGCTTTTCATTTCATTTTATATAAAGTAATATTTTTATTTATTTGTTAGTTTTTATTTTTATTTTTTTATTATTTTATTTTATTTTTATTTTATTTATTTATTTATTTATTTATTTTTTTTAAATTTATTTATTTATTTATTGTTTTGTTTTGTTTATTTTTTTCATAAAATTTTTTTTTCCTTCACTTTTTTTCCAGTCCTTGTCATTATTTCTTATTTTTTGTTTTTATTGTCCTATCGACTTCCGCTTTCTGGTTTAGTGGCAGCCATATTGCTTCACATGTGACTGGACATAAAGGAGTTTTGTTTCTCTCTTATTTTTATAGTTCCATGTTCTTTAGTTAATTCTCATTTTCTTTCCCTCCTGTCTCTTGTTTGTCTGTCCTTGACGAAGGCCTTGTGGCCGCACCGTAGGTTTTTCTTGTCCTTTCTCCTTGTAAGACGTATTACTATTTGTGTGGGTGTGTTTTTTTTTGTTTTTTTTTCCCCATTCAACGATTGTTAGAGACAGTTGCATCGCTGGTCCTGGGCCTGAAAAAAGAGCCATTGGTCAACTGGTTTTTACCTTCACTTAGGTATAAGTCCTTCTTCCAGACGACAGTGGCTCCTCCCTTGTCAGCCGGTTGATGACGATGTCGTATGCAATCTACGAGGTTTAGGTGTAAAGGGAGGTTTCGTAGAGTGAGAAAAATGCGGTGAATATGTCGGATTCAGCCTGAGACTGCTGAGTGCTGTCTTCTTGGCTAAAATGGAACTTCAGCCTCATGCGACGGTGAAACAGATGAACATCCTGGAGGAGATTATATGGGTCTAGGGTCGGACGAAGTGGAACAAATTTTGGACCCTTACTGAGAACAGAGAGCTCTCCCTCAGAGAGCGGCAGATCTTAGGGGATGCAGACTACCTTAATGCGGGATGGAGTGGAGGATGGAGTGGCAGTATTGTGGGTAGGGAGGAGACGGGATAGTTTAAGATGTTTAGTAGTTTAAAGGGACTCATGCAGCTGCCGGTTCAGTGTGTGGATAGTGGTGTGTATCATAGAATAGAGAGGGAAGTTGTTGGAGGTGAGGCAACGTAAGTGAAGCAGAAGCTGGGACTGTTGGGCCCTGAGATCCGATAAAATGGCGGCAGTGACTGTTTCCATTTGCTGAAGTTCCAAGCCAGCTTCCGTCTGATGTCTAGAACCAGTTATAACAATATATCATGCAGTTGTGTTTTATAGCACGTGGGCATCTATAACAAGACCAGTCAAAATCTCCTATTAGAATGCTTCTATCAAACACAATCACGATATGTTATACTGAGTCTGTACATTTTGTTTTCAAGGCAATATGTAATTTTAGTATTTACTGCACATATGTTCTTTAGTCGGAAACATGCTGTGTTAATTGGTTTCAGCTAAATTCGTTTTACTTTCAAAACAGGTAACAGTAACGACAGAAGAATACGCCTGGGACAGAAAATCTTGTTTGCATTTTTCGACGTCCTGGATATTTGTTTTTGAAACAGGTGCATTCTAAATTTTGAGAGGACCTACACATAATGTGTTACATTTCGGCGAACGTTTAATAGAATAATCGTAACTAGAAAACCTAATAGTTTCCAAATCCTTGGAATATATTTACCGTTTAGAACTAATCTCTGAAACAACTGTTTGAGTACAATGCATGTGACGTACATTACCTTCTTCTTTAATGTTTGTTTGGTTTTTAACACGGTTGTATTAACGCCAACCAACATACGGTCATCAGGTGACTTTACCTCATGGGTAACTTCTAAGTTATCAGATAGATCTAAGAGGACTTTAATGCTAGCTAGCAACTCTGAAGATATACCAACATTTGCGGGCATTGTAGCACGACCCATGGAAAGATCGTCAGACAAAAGGTACTTTTATGAAGTAAGTATTAACGTTTTACATTTCAATAACTTCTTGTGAACGTACCAAACATAGATAAAATACGTCCATAGTCAAACTCTCGTACTAGCACTTAATTTAAACAAGTACGCAAACAAATTCTACATGCAAATAAACCTGCTGCATATTAGACTATATACACATATTGACAATCTAGTTAACTTTCTTCCAGTCAATGTGTTTTTTTCTATTTTATTGGCCCGGATGGTGAAATGGGAAGTAACTATAATATATTGAACAAACATTTCCAGTGTCTTTAATAATAGTAATAATAGCCACTTCATTCATAACTGACAGGGGTGATGTGCCCTTGAGATTCACTGGCATTCCTTTAGACGTTATCTTTTCTCTTCTGTTTGTTGTGAGAGCTTCTTTTCTCTTCTGTTTGTTGTGAGAGCTTCTTTTCTCTTCTGTTTGTTGTGAGAGCTTCTTTTCTCTTCTGTTTGTTGTGAGAGCTTCTTTTCTCTTCTGTTTGTTGTGAGAGCTTCTTTTCTCTTCTCTTTTCTGTTTGTTGTGTTCTTTTCTCTTCTGTTTGTTGTGAGAGCTTCTTTTCTCTTCTGTTTGTTGTGAGAGCTTCTTTTCTCTTCTGTTTGTTGTGAGAGCTTCTTTTCTCTTCTGTTTGTTGTGAGAGCTTCTTTTCTCTTCTGTTTGTTGTGAGAGCTTCTTTTCTCTTCTGTTTGTTGTGAGAGCTTCTTTTCTCTTCTGTTTGTTGTGAGAGTTTCTTTTCTCTTCTGTTTGTTGTGAGAGCTTCTTTCTCTTCTGTTTGTTGTGAGAGTTTCTTTTCTCTTCTGTTTGTTGTGAGAGCTTCTTTTCTCTTCTGTTTGTTGTGAGAGCTTCTTTTCTCTTCTGTTTGTTGTGAGAGCTTCTTTTCTCTTCTGTTTGTTGTGAGAGCTTCTTTTCTCTTCTGTTTGTTGTGAGAGCTTCTTTTCTCTTCTGTTTGTTGTGAGAGCTTCTTTTCTCTTCTGTTTGTTGTGAGAGCTTCTTTTCTCTTCTGTTTGTTGTGAGAGTTTCTTTTCTCTTCTGTTTGTTGTGAGAGCTTCTTTTCTCTTCTGTTTGTTGTGAGAGTTTCTTTTCTCTTCTGTTTGTTGTGAGAGCTTCTTTTCTCTTCTGTTTGTTGTGAGAGCTTCTTTTCTCTTCTGTTTGTTGTGAGAGCTTCTTTTCTTTTCTCTTCTGTTTGTTGTGAGAGCTTCTTTTCTCTTCTGTTTGTTGTGAGAGCTTCTTTTCTCTTCTGTTTGTTGTGAGAGCTTCTTTTCTCTTCTGTTTGTTGTGAGAGCTTCTTTTCTCTTTTGTTTGTTGTGAGAGCTTCTTTTCTCTTCTGTTTGTTGTGAGAGCTTCTTTTCTCTTCTGTTTGTTGTGAGAGTTTCTTTTCTCTTCTGTTTGTTGTGAGAGCTTCTTTTCTCTTCTGTTTGTTGTGAGAGCTTCTTTTCTCTTCTGTTTGTTGTGAGAGTTTCTTTTCTCTTCTGTTTGTTGTGAGAGCTTCTTTTCTCTTCTGTTTGTTGTGAGAGCTTCTTTTCTCTTCTGTTTGTTGTGAGAGTTTCTTTTCTCTTCTGTTTGTTGTGAGAGCTTCTTTTCTCTTCTGTTTGTTGTGAGAGTTTCTTTTCTCTTCTGTTTGTTGTGAGAGCTTCTTTTCTCTTTTGTTTGTTGTGAGAGCTTCTTTTCTCTTCTGTTTGTTGTGAGAGCTTCTTTTCTCTTCTGTTTGTTGTGAGAGCTTCTTTTCTCTTCTGTTTGTTGTGAGAGCTTCTTTTCTCTTCTGTTTGTTGTGAGAGCTTCTTTTCTCTTCTGTTTGTTGTGAGAGTTCTTTTCTCTTCTGTTTGTTGTGAGAGCTTCTTTTCTCTTCTGTTTGTTGTGAGAGCTTCTTTTCTCTTCTGTTTGTTGTGAGAGCTTCTTTTCTCTTCTGTTTGTTGTGAGAGTTTCTTTTCTCTTCTGTTTGTTGTGAGAGCTTCTTTTCTCTTCTGTTTGTTGTGAGAGCTTCTTTTCTCTTCTGTTTGTTGTGAGAGCTTCTTTTCTCTTCTGTTTGTTGTGAGAGCTTCTTTTCTCTTCTGTTTGTTGTGAGAGCTTCTTTTCTCTTCTGTTTGTTGTGAGAGCTTCTTTTCTCTTCTGTTTGTTGTGAGAGTTTCTTTTCTCTTCTGTTTGTTGTGAGAGCTTCTTTTCTCTTCTGTTTGTTGTGAGAGCTTCTTTTCTCTTCTGTTTGTTGTGAGAGCTTCTTTTCTCTTCTGTTTGTTGTGAGAGCTTCTTTTCTCTTCTGTTTGTTGTGAGAGTTTCTTTTCTCTTCTGTTTGTTGTGAGAGCTTCTTTTCTCTTCTGTTTGTTGTGAGAGCTTCTTTTCTCTTCTGTTTGTTGTGAGAGCTTCTTTTCTCTTCTGTTTGTTGTGAGAGCTTCTGTTTGTTGTGAGAGCTTCTTTTCTCTTCTGTTTGTTGTGAGAGCTTCTTTTCTCTTCTGTTTGTTGTGAGAGCTTCTTTTCTCTTCTGTTTGTTGTGAGAGCTTCTTTTCTCTTCTGTTTGTTGTGAGAGCTTCTTTTCTCTTCTGTTTGTTGTGAGAGCTTCTTTTCTCTTCTGTTTGTTGTGAGAGCTTCTTTTCTCTTCTGTTTGTTGTGAGAGCTTCTTTTCTCTTCTGTTTGTTGTGAGAGCTTCTTTTCTCTTCTGTTTGTTGTGAGAGTTTCTTTTCTCTTCTGTTTGTTGTGAGAGCTTCTTTTCTCTTCTGTTTGTTGTGAGAGCTTCTTTTCTCTTCTGTTTGTTGTGAGAGCTTCTTTTCTCTTCTGTTTGTTGTGAGAGCTTCTTTTCTCTTCTGTTTGTTGTGAGAGCTTCTTTTCTCTTCTGTTGTTGTGAGAGCTTCTTTTCTCTTCTGTTTGTTGTGAGAGCTTCTTTTCTCTTCTGTTTGTTGTGAGAGCTTCTTTTCTCTTCTGTTTGTTGTGAGAGCTTCTTTTCTCTTCTGTTTGTTGTGAGAGCTTCTTTTCTCTTCTGTTTGTTGTGTGAGCTTCTTTTCTCTTCTGTTTGTTGTGAGAGCTTCTTTTCTCTTCTGTTTGTTGTGAGAGCTTCTTTTCTCTTCTGTTTGTTGTGAGAGCTTCTTTTCTCTTCTGTTTGTTGTGAGAGCTTCTTTTCTCTTCTGTTTGTTGTGAGAGCTTCTTTTCTCTTCTGTTTGTTGTGAGAGCTTCTTTTCTCTTCTGTTTGTTGTGAGAGCTTCTTTTCTCTTCTGTTTGTTGTGAGAGTTTCTTTTCTCTTCTGTTTGTTGTGAGAGCTTCTTTTCTCTTCTGTTTGTTGTGAGAGCTTCTTTTCTCTTCTGTTTGTTGTGAGAGCTTCTTTTCTCTTCTGTTTGTTGTGAGAGCTTCTTTTCTCTTCTGTTTGTTGTGAGAGCTTCTTTTCTCTTCTGTTTGTTGTGAGAGCTTCTTTTCTCTTCTGTGTGTTGTGAGAGCTTCTTTTCTCTTCTGTTTGTTGTGAGAGCTTCTTTTCTCTTCTGTTTGTTGTGAGAGTTTCTTTTCTCTTCTGTTTGTTGTGAGAGTTTCTTTTCTCTTCTGTTTGTTGTGAGAGCTTCTTTTCTCTTCTGTTTGTTGTGAGAGTTTCTTTTCTCTTCTGTTTGTTGTGAGAGCTTCTTTTCTCTTCTGTTTGTTGTGAGAGTTTCTTTTTTCTTCTGTTTGTTGTGAGAGCTTCTTTTCTCTTCTGTTTGTTGTGAGAGCTTCTTTTCTCTTCTGTTTGTTGTGAGAGCTTCTTTTCTCTTCTGTTTGTTGTGAGAGCTTCTTTTCTCTTCTGTTTGTTGTGAGAGCTTCTTTTCTCTTCTGTTTGTTGTGAGAGCTTCTTTTCTCTTCTGTTTGTTGTGAGAGTTTCTTTTCTCTTCTGTTTGTTGTGAGTGCTTCTTTTCTCTTCTGTTTGTTGTGAGAGCTTCTTTTCTCTTCTGTTTGTTGTGAGAGCTTCTTTTCTCTTCTGTTTGTTGTGAGAGCTTCTTTTCTCTTCTGTTTGTTGTGAGAGCTTCTTTTCTCTTCTGTTTGTTGTGAGAGCTTCTTTTCTCTTCTGTTTGTTGTGAGAGCTTCTTTTCTCTTCTGTTTGTTGTGAGAGCTTCTTTTCTCTTCTGTTTGTTGTGAGAGCTTCTTTTCTCTTCTGTTTGTTGTGAAAGCTTCTTTTCTCTTCTGTTTGTTGTGAGAGCTTCTTTTCTCTTCTGTTTGTTGTGAGAGCTTCTTTTCTCTTCTGTTTGTTGTGAGAGCTTCTTTTCTCTTCTGTTTGTTGTGAGAGTTTCTTTTCTCTTCTGTTTGTTGTGAGAGCTTCTTTTCTCTTCTGTTTGTTGTGAGAGTTTCTTTTCTCTTCTGTTTGTTGTGAGAGCTTCTTTTCTCTTCTGTTTGTTGTGAGTGCTTCTTTTCTCTTCTGTTTGTTGTGAGAGCTTCTTTTCTCTTCTGTTTGTTGTGAGAGCTTCTTTTCTCTTCTGTTTGTTGTGAGAGCTTCTTTTCTCTTCTGTTTGTTGTGAGAGCTTCTTTTCTCTTCTGTTTGTTGTGAGAGCTTCTTTTCTCTTCTGTTTGTTGTGAGAGCTTCTTTTCTCTTCTGTTTGTTGTGAGAGCTTCTTTTCTCTTCTGTTTGTTGTGAGAGCTTCTTTTTCTCTTCTGTTTGTTGTGAGAGCTTCTTTTCTCTTCTGTTTGTTGTGAGAGCTTCTTTTCTCTTCTGTTTGTTGTGAGAGCTTCTTTTCTCTTCTGTTTGTTGTGAGAGCTTCTTTTCTCTTCTGTTTGTTGTGAGAGCTTCTTTTCTTTTCTGTTTGTTGTGAGAGCTTCTTTTCTCTTCTGTTTGTTGTGAGAGCTTCTTTTCTCTTCTGTTTGTTGTGAGAGCTTCTTTTCTCTTCTGTTTGTTGTGAGAGCTTCTTTTCTCTTCTGTTTGTTGTGAGAGCTTCTTTTCTCTTCTGTTTGTTGTGAGAGCTTCTTTTCTCTTCTGTTTGTTGTGAGAGCTTCTTTTCTCTTCTGTTTGTTGTGAGAGCTTCTTTTCTCTTCTGTTTGTTGTGAGTGCTTCTTTTCTCTTCTGTTTGTTGTGAGAGCTTCTTTTCTCTTCTGTTTGTTGTGAGAGCTTCTTTTCTCTTCTGTTTGTTGTGAGAGCTTCTTTTCTCTTCTGTTTGTTGTGAGTGCTTCTTTTCTCTTCTGTTTGTTGTGAGAGCTTCTTTTCTCTTCTGTTTGTTGTGAGAGCTTCTTTTCTCTTCTGTTTGTTGTGAGAGCTTCTTTTCTCTTCTGTTTGTTGTGAGAGCTTCTTTTCTCTTCTGTTTGTTGTGAGAGCTTCTTTTCTCTTCTGTTTGTTGTGAGAGCTTCTTTTCTCTTCTGTTTGTTGTGAGAGCTTCTTTTCTCTTCTGTTTGTTGTGAGAGCTTCTTTTCTCTTCTGTTTGTTGTGAGAGCTTCTTTTCTCTTCTGTTTGTCGTGAGTGCTTCTTTTCTCTTCTGTTTGTTGTGAGAGCTTCTTTTCTCTTCTGTTTGTTGTGAGAGCTTCTTTTCTCTTCTGTTTGTTGTGAGAGCTTCTTTTCTCTTCTGTTTGTTGTGAGAGCTTCTTTTCTCTTCTGTTTGTTGTGAGAGTTTCTTTTCTCTTCTGTTTGTTGTGAGAGCTTCTTTTCTCTTCTGTTTGTTGTGAGAGTTTCTTTTCTCTTCTGTTTGTTGTGAGAGCTTCTTTTCTCTTCTGTTTGTTGTGAGAGCTTCTTTTCTCTTCTGTTTGTTGTGAGAGCTTCTTTTCTCTTCTGTTTGTTGTGAGAGCTTCTTTTCTCTTCTGTTTGTTGTGAGAGCTTCTTTTCTCTTCTGTTTGTTGTGAGAGTTTCTTTTCTCTTCTGTTTGTTGTGAGAGCTTCTTTTCTCTTCTGTTTGTTGTGAGAGCTTCTTTTCTCTTCTGTTTGTTGTGAGAGCTTCTTTTCTCTTCTGTTTGTTGTGAGAGCTTCTTTTCTCTTCTGTTTGTAGTGAGAGCTTCTTTTCTCTTCTGTTTGTTGTGAGAGCTTCTTTTCTCTTCTGTTTGTTGTGAGAGCTTCTTTTCTCTTCTGTTTGTTGTGAGAGCTTCTTTTCTCTTCTGTTTGTTGTGAGAGCTTCTTTTCTCTTCTGTTTGTTGTGAGAGCTTCTTTTCTCTTCTGTTTGTTGTGAGAGTTTCTTTTCTCTTCTGTTTGTTGTGAGAGCTTCTTTTCTCTTCTGTTTGTTGTGAGTGCTTCTTTTCTCTTCTGTTTGTTGTGAGAGCTTCTTTTCTCTTCTGTTTGTCGTGAAAGCTTCTTTTCTCTTCTGTTTGTTGTGAGAGCTTCTTTTCTCTTCTGTTTGTTGTGAGAGCTTCTTTTCTCTTCTGTTTGTTGTGAGAGCTTCTTTTCTCTTCTGTTTGTTGTGAGAGCTTCTTTTCTCTTCTGTTTGTTGTGAGAGCTTCTTTTCTCTTCTGTTTGTTGTGAGAGCTTCTTTTCTCTTCTGTTTGTTGTGAGAGCTTCTTTTCTCTTCTGTTTGTTGTGAGAGCTTCTTTTCTCTTCTGTTTGTTGTGAGTGCTTCTTTTCTCTTCTGTTTGTTGTGAGAGCTTCTTTTCTCTTCTGTTTGTTGTGAGAGCTTCTTTTCTCTTCTGTTTGTTGTGAGAGCTTCTTTTCTCTTCTGTTTGTTGTGAGAGTTTCTTTTCTCTTCTGTTTGTTGTGAGAGCTTCTTTTCTCTTCTGTTTGTTGTGAGAGCTTCTTTTCTCTTCTGTTTGTTGTGAGAGCTTCTTTTCTCTTCTGTTTGTTGTGAGAGCTTCTTTTCTCTTCTGTTTGTTGTGAGAGCTTCTTTTCTCTTCTGTTTGTTGTGAGAGTTTCTTTTCTCTTCTGTTTGTTGTGAGAGTTTCTTTTCTCTTCTGTTTGTTGTGAGAGCTTCTTTTCGCCAAATCTGAGGTGGCGCCGTAGAGAGCATCGCCACTTGGTGCGATCGGCAGCTTCATCCTCCCAGGTTGCTAGATTTATGTCCAGGGCCCTTATGTCTCTCTTGCCCACATCTTTGAACCTCAGCTACAGACGTCCCCAATTGTTAATTTGCCAAATGCCAGTTGTCCGTAAATATGTCTTTAAGGAAGATATGAATTACTTATGTAGAGCCGGTAGATATAATATGCTTGTAGCACTGCTCAAGAGTTCTAGGCGGGTAGGTCACCACTATTTACATCTGTACACTTCATAGATAGAAAAAAATTAAACTGGGTCATCTGTTGCTAAATTACCCTGACATTTGGTTTGGTTTGGTTGTTAAGGACTAACTTCATTGCACACGGACAACGCCATAGTGCTCCGATCTCCTCCCTTAGCTCATACAAGGAGGATCTCAGCGCAGTGCTTGAATTCCGTAGCACCGGCAAGAATCCCACTGGGTGTATATAATGAATAGGAATCATACATTCTATTAATATTTTTGTGGTGCGTAGGGTTCTTAATTTTGTTAAATTGTGCCACGGCAGCGACCTGATAAGCCTATTCTTTATGATGTTCAACTGCCACACAGACACTGACATTACAATTTTAGACTAAGTCTGATGGTAGTAAAATATACTTCTCGTCAAAAGTCAAGGGCCACTTAGAAAAACCTTGGTTGAAACCATAACACAAATCTGATATAAACGTAATCGGTATCAGTCAAAACGGCATTTATTGAATACCAAATTGACATGTCACGTAAAGAAATGGAAACACACATTCAAACGCAATGAAGCTGTGAAGTGTGTCACCTACCTTTTCAAAAGTCACGCAATAGATATTGGACAAATAGACATTTCAAAATCGGGTATGACCACAGTTTGCAGCAAGGCATTCAAGATAGCGTAGACGCATCGAGTCCATAAGGGTCCGAAGAGTATCCTGAGGATCAGCTTGCCATTCCTGAAGCAGAAATGCAGTCATCTGTGCAACATCCATTGGCAGGGGGTGATTTGTTGAGAATCTTCGTCCAAGGACATCCCAGAGGTGCTCAATCGAAGAAAGGTCAGGTGAATGAGCTGGCCACGCCATCCTGATGATCCCATGTTGCTGAATAAACTCATTCACCACACGAGCTCGATGGGGTCGAGCGTTATCATCTTGGAGGATGGCATTACCACCTATGGCCTCCAGAGCAGGCTGAACAATTGATCTCAAGATTTCGTTCTGGTATCTTGGGCCAGTCAAGTTGCCTTGGATGATGTAGAGTGGGGTCCTGCCGTGTCTGTAGAAGCCTCCCCAGACTATGACAGAACCCCTACCATAACGATCCACCTCTCGAATTGTGTCATCCGTAAATCGCTCTCCTGGTCGTCTTCCAAACTCGAATCCTGCCATCATTGAATGACACAGTGAAGCGAGATTCATCAGTGAAGAGAACTTGACTCCATTGTTGCCTTGTCCATCGGATGTGCTCGCGACACCAAGCAACACGGGCTCTGCGATGAGCATGAGTAAGGATTCTGACTGCAGGACGTCGAGCAGCCAGTCCAAATTCATGTAAACATCTGCGAATGGTGCTTTGACTGACATTAACGTTTACAGTTTGTCTCAGCTGACATCTTAGAGTGGAACAAGTCACTGTTCGATGGCGCAGGGCTGACAACAAGAGGTACCGGTCATCATGTCTATTGGTGCATCTAGGGCGACCTGGCCGGTGGCGATCCTCCACACTTCCTGTGGCCTGAAATCTCTCCAAAATTCTTTGGATAGTAGAGTGGGACACTGCAAGCCGACTAGCAACCTCACGGACAGATAAACCACTTTCAACCCACGCTATAGCCATCATTCTTTGTAAGGTGTCAAGACTTCTTCTCGGTGGCATGGTTTTTGCAAGTGATGAAACTACCCTAAGTCTGCTGATTGTAAAACAAATTAAGAGTGAACTCTGTTCACGAAAAGTCGCCATTGCATGTGGAATGTCAGTCAGCACGATTACTTCACCTGTTTGGTTCTATGGAAGTTTGAAAAAAACAGATTAAAAATGTGAATTTATGGTCAGCAAACCAAATTGCACGTGATCACCATGGTTGTCGGTGAGTTGTTTTTATGCTTAAAGTGCATAGAAGACTGTCAGAGGAAGATATTGCACCCATTTTTACTAAAAACTTCCTTCATTTAATCATTCTATGCGCTTATATAAAAGTGTATTGAAAATAATAGGGTGGCCCTTTGTTACGGTATATGATATTAACGCCGTCTGCTAAAGGTTATCAGACGTGCAATTGTAAAGGTTAAGGCATTTAATATATTGCGATAGATGTTTCAATTATTGAACGCTCCATACACGATCGATTATGACGTGTATAGCGTTGTTTGGGTCACAGTCGGTAACTAAGAAACGCTACCCTTTGTTACTTGACCGCCAAGCTGAATAGCTGCGTTTTTCTAACCTTCCAATTCAATGGCATGATATAACCATTTTATGTGCATTTTTGATGGATCAGGGTCAGTCCTAGAACTCTATATGAGAGGAAAATTTAGGGAGGTTAGTATTTAACTAGAATTCTCAGAAGGAGGAGAATAATCGTCAAATTCGTATGAAAGATTCAGACTCGCAGTCTCACTGTCGGCAGGTAGCCATGTCTAGCTGCGCGTGCATATAGCTGTGATGTTCTGACGACAATACTGCATTGTATCCTTAAACGGACATTGACACGTAAACCAGCAGTCTACGTTATTGATTAATTTTATGCATGACTTATAAGGACTTATGTTCTGTTCCTATTTGAAATGATCATCCTGTGTGTACATGTGATTAAA
Organism: Oreohelix idahoensis; assembly: GCA_024509875.1. Taxonomy (NCBI): domain Eukaryota; kingdom Metazoa; phylum Mollusca; class Gastropoda; order Stylommatophora; family Oreohelicidae; genus Oreohelix; species Oreohelix idahoensis. The sequence goes on along the minus strand of JAMPIV010016048.1, from coordinate 43,466 downwards.
TATTACGGACTCAATCTGAAGGAATTAATTACTTCATTAATGTTGCTGAGTTCAAGTTACATGAACTACTTCTTCATACCATGCTACTGAGTTGTATGAACACCTTCACCCTAATTCGCGTAATACTAAACAAAGCACGATTACCAAGAGATCACTAAAGTAACCATACTCAGTGCATGATCTTCAACCGGCAAATAACTCAGTAACAAGAGTGGCGGCCGAATGCGGGGAACGACAGAAAAAAAGAAACAAACTTCTGTTCCTTACGCACATGTTAACCACAAATATTTACGATCAATTTTCGATCACATGATCCAGTCGAAGATGACGCAGTACTCATTATAATGCCTAACAACGTGACGTCACCGAAAGTCGTGTAGGTGATCTGTCGGAGAAACCAAGCCGTTTCTAAGTCTAACCAGGGGAAACATGAGCCATTTGAAGCAAACACATGATATGGACTACAGGAGCAGACAGTCAGGGGCTTTAGCCTAGCTGTTAACGACCTCTAGCACTGATATAAGCAACGGAAAAGATAAGTCTAGGTGTTTAACTGTTGTTATTGCAAACAGTGCTAACTGAGTCCATGCCCTCTGCCTACATCGGCATGTTTTTACCTATGTTTAATGTACTTTTTGTTGTCTTAATGTGTTGTTAATTCGTGGGAGGTAGGGAGGATGAACCGAAATTAGATTCTGTGGCTCTCACGATGCCTGAATTGATTTCGGTCGTTTCTTAGGGCAGTTAAACGATTGCACTTTTGGAAGCCCCATTGAGGTTTGCCATTGGACTATCTGTCCAAATCTGCTGTCGTTTGACGATTTGTGTTAGCTGTACCGTTCCGTAGATAACTGGTGTATTTTATTTGTACTAAGTTAACAATTTTATTCAGTTTTGTATCATGTTCGTTAACTATTTCGTCCAGTCTCCTCTTACTATCATTTATTTGATGATTGTTAAATGGTCGTCCGTTATGAGTCCTGTGATGTCATCATTTTTTGCAGTCATTTTTTTTTTTTGTGTACTTTGAATATTAAGTTGACCTCGGGTCAGACCTTGACCCTTCATTTGGCTTGTGACACTTCCGCTTGTTTTATTTAGTTCATAAATTCATTTTTAATTGTGAAAATGTCTTGTTTGCGTCTTGACATTGTTTGTACCCTTTAGTTGCATCATTGTTTTGTTTGTCCTCATGATATATGTTAAATACTACATTAATAATATGATATTATATGCAATAATACACTTGTAATTTAATTTAATTAATTTTTTCTGATATTTAAGGTTAATATGGGACATTGCATAATTATGCAGTGATAGTCCAAGAAAGTAGCACTACAATTTATAAGAGATGCCTAGGGCATAATAATATAATATATATATTGACCAAATAAAATAATCTTATAGTCTACCTTTGAGGTAATAGACCCATTGTATATTATTTAATATACTTTTCTGGTACTAAGAGAGTGACTTAGTACATTGAACAATATAATTACTAGGAATCATACCCAACATTATTGGATATTGAGATTAATTGTGTGATGTAATTACATTATAGTTAACAGATATCATAACTATTTATGATATAGTTCGTATTTAGATACAATATTGTTACAAAATATTGTCTATTGGTTGAACTTAGACATAAGAGTTCAGTACTATTGTGATTATTTATATTGAATATTTCTAAGTTGAGTAAGTTTAATAATTACTCTGAAGCTACTATTGACTATTTTAATCAGTAATTATCAATAATTACTTACAGATAAAAGTCAAAATGCTTACTATAGACCATTTCGTTAAAATTGGTAGGGAATATGGTTATAAATCTCAAGAACTTCGTCAGTTTGATGAGGCAGAACTGGAAAAACATGAAAGAAAAGAAGCAGAGAAAAAAGCTGCATTAAAGAAAGAGGAAGAGGAACAAAAGGCTGCATTAAAGAAAGAGGAAGCAGAACGTGAGATGAAGCAAATTGACAAGGAAAATAGATTGAGAGAGATTGCTCAACGTGAAAGAGAAGAGCAAAGAGCAATCGCCAGACAGGAAGAAGAGAATAAATTGAAACGAGAGGAAATTATTTTACAACAAGAAATGGAATTGGCGCGTATCAAATTGGAGACAGCAAAATTACAAGCACAAAGTGCTGATGGAAACCAGAATAATAACGCACAAAATGGATCATCATCCAGCCAAACTAAACATTTCTACAACTTTAAATTACCCACTCTCAACTTAAACGTGGACGACCTTTCATCGTTCCTGTCACGTTTTGAACAGACTTGCAAAACAAATCATTTGCCTGAAGAGTCATGGGTACTCAAGTTAAATGAATTCTTGGTTGGAGAACCATTGACGGCTTCTCAAAATGCTGACCCATCAATAGCAAATAACTACGGTGCTATTAAGTCCTTGCTTTTACGAAGGTTTCACCTGGACGAGGAACACTGTAGGTTGAAATTTAAGGGAATTTTACCTGAATCTCCAAAAGATTTTGCAGGATTCATTGCGAACATACGCAATACATTTAATAGATGGGTTGAACTGGCAGAAGTCAACAAATCATACGACAAATTAGTTGATTTACTACTACGGGATAAGGTATTATCTTCGGTTAGCCAGCCATTTTTTGCATATCTGCAGGAGCGTAAACCAGGTACTATGGACGAGTTAGAAAAAATTTCTTTAAACTACTGTTCGGCACATCCGAATGCAACCATTTCTAACTCCTCATTAAGAGAACCTCTACCTGTGGCGTCTAATATGGCCTACAATCATAATAACAAACAAAGACATCACAGTGTAGACAGAAGCAGGTTCCAAAGAAATCACAATGTTAACTTTCAGAAGGGACATAATAATGATTTCAACAATAAAAATGAGTTCAACACAGGTAGATCACGAGATAGAAATTATTCACCTCAAACAAACTACCACAATGGTCAACATAACACTAATTATAATCGATCACATACTCCCAATAATAATAGTAACTGGAATGGTAATAATCATGGCTCGAGACATCAAGATAATAGTTACTATAGAGGACGACGAGATAATTCTAACAATTATACTCGGAATCGATCTCATTCTCGGGGATCATCTCATTACAACCATAATACAGGGGCGGCAGTTACAAATAATACTACCCCTATAGCTCAGGTCCCACTTGACAATAATACAACACAGTCTTCTGCTGCATGTTTTGCTATTAATTATAATGTGGCAAATAGTTGCCAACAATGCAATCTTATTTTTCAGAAGGCGAAAGAAACAGTGCTTAACTGCGGACATATTACACCAGAGGTAGGTCTTGCAGTCAACGATGGAACAGGCCTACTAATTTTTAACAGGGGATTAGTTAATGGATCCGTCGTCTCAGTGCTGAGGGATTCAGGATCCACAACGATTGGTGTACGACAGTCGCTGGTACATCCTAGCTGTGCAACGGGGGAATATGTCCGTTGCATGACTTTTGGGGGAACTATTGAGTTTTACCCCACAGCTATTATTCATGTTAACACACCTTTTTTCACAGGGAACGTAAAAGTATGTATGCTAAAAAAGCCTATAGCTGATCTGATGGTTGGTCGTATACACGGCAGTAAAGATTGTACTCCAGATGAGATTATAGAATGGGAGAAACATAACCTATGCACTGGAAACGCCGTGACGACTAGAGCGCTGACTCAACTCATGGAGAAAGTTGATGATAATAAAATGGATGCAGACAACCAAGAGGAATTTGTAGTCAATTCACCTATTGACAGGGAAACATTTGCAACCAAACAAAAAGAGGATAAATCTTTAAAAAAAATTTTTAAGCTGGTTGATAAAGTTGACAATCTATCCTCAGGTAATAATAACAAACATTGTTTTGTTATTAAAAATGACATATTGATTAGATGTTTTAATGACAAATCACAAATGAAACAACAAGTTATGGTCCCGTATACTTTTAGACGGTACATTCTTCAACATGCACATGACTCACATTGTGCTGGACATATGGGATATACTCGAACACGATCTCGAGTACTGTCTTCATTCTTTTGGCCAGGAGTGTCAAGAGATATTTCGCAGTATGTACGTTCCTGTACTACATGCCAAGAAGTGAAAGCACGTGGAGCTTTTCACACGGCGCCTATTCAGGCTTGCGATATCTCAGTAAGACCGTTTGACAAGATGGCAATAGATATTATTGGTCCATTGCTACCATCGGCCAGAGGACATAGATTCGTCCTTACGTGCATTGATTTGTGCACACGATGGCCAGAAGCTATCCCATTAAAGACCACCACTACCACAGATGTAGCTGATGCACTACATCTCATCTTTTCTAGAATAGGGTTTCCTAGAAAACTTTTATCAGACCATGGGTCACAGTTCATATCTGACACCATGAAGGAAGTCATGAAAACTTGGAACATTGATAGGAATTTAAATAGTATTTATCATCCTATGAGTAATGGTGCGGTTGAAAGACTTAACCGTACACTTAAACAACTACTACATAAGGTTACTGTTAAGCACCCTCATGACTGGGACAGAGCACTCCCAGCTGTTCTATTTGCTTATCGGGAGGTACCGCATGAACAAACTGGCTTCTCTCCCTTTGAATTAGTTTTTGGTGCTCCCCCAAGAGGTCCTATGGGACTAATAAAAGACTTATTAATTGACGCGGAGATGACTCAGGACACTCAGTCATCTTACGAGTACGTGATTAATCTTCGGAAGAACATTATTGAGTCTTGCCAGTTGGCAACAGCTTCTTCTGAGGCTGCAAAAGCTAAGGCTCGATCTCTACAAAATAGGTCTCGACGATTACGCCAATTATTCCCAGGCGACGAGGCTTTTGTGTTACTTCCTCACAATAACAATAAATTATTGATATCTTGGAATGGTCCTTACAAAGTCATTGATAAAATTTCCGACGTTGATTACGTCTTAGATATCAAGGGACACAAAAAGATATTTCATATTAACATGCTCAAGCAATTTCATACACGTCCTGAACACTTACAGTCAATTTTTCATGAACTAGATGACAACACAGTATCTACTTGTTATTATTCTAACTTATCTGTCATCCAGGAAGAAGAATCTTCTTTTCCTGAGGTACAGTTACCGTTACCGGTACCAGTAGTTCAACCTACTGAATCTTGGCGGGATGTAACCATCTCTTCAACGGTTACACCGCAACAGCGTCTACAGATTGCTAATCTATTACAATCTTATCCAGATGTGTTGACCGACGTCCCGGGTCGCACATCGGCTATCAGTCATGACATTACTCTCAATGATGATACACCTATTCGTGTACATCCCTATTCTGTTCCTTTACATTTCCTTGCTAAAACTACTAAGGAACTTGAACAGATGTTGTCTCTGGGAATCATTGAGACTAGTAATTCGCCATTCTCTTCTCCATTAGTGATTGTCCGGAAGAAGGACAATAACATCAGACTATGTGTTGATTATAGAAAATTAAATGCTAAGACTATAGTTGACAGCGAACCACATCCACTTATCGACGACTTACTGCCACGTCTATCCAACGCAACTATATTTAGTAAGATAGACTTAACTAAAGGTTATTGGCAGATACCACTGACCGAAAAGGCTAAGTAATACACCGCATTTTCCACTCCACAAGGTCTATACCAGTGGAATGTGATGCCTTTTGGGCTTGTTAATGCGCCAGCTACCTTCATTCGCCTGATGCGACAAATTTTATCAGGTAGACCAGACGTTATTACATATATTGACGACATATGCTTGTTTAGTTCGTCGTTTGAGGAACATGTTTCGGGACTTAGATATGTTTTCGACACTCTAAGGAATTATCATCTAACTGCTAAACCTACAAAGGTGCAAATCGCGTGTAATGAGATAACCTTTTTGGGACATATCATTGGATCGGGATATATCCGAACGTTACCTAGTACAGTCTCCAAAATTCTAAACATAGCAGTTCCTCAGACGAAGAAACAGGTCAGGAGTTTGTTAGGACTTGTTCAATATTACAGTAGATTCATACCAAACTTGTCATCCATCACGGCTGTATTGTCTTCATTGTTAAAAAAAGACATGCCGGTGAAGGTGACATGGACTGGTACATGCAATGAAACTTTCAACAAAATTATAAATTTGTTCTCGCATGAACCAATTTTAAGACTTCCCGATGCTTCCAAAAGGTTTTTCTTACGAACAGATGCTAGTAACTACGGCATTGGTGCATGCCTGCTCCAGAACCATGATGGCATTCTACATCCTACCTTATATATTTCAAGAAAGCTAAAGCCGGCAGAAACAAAGTATTCCACAGTGGACAAGGAACTTTTATCTGTGATATGGGCAATAACTAAACTCGAAAAGTTTTTGCTTGGTGCTCCCTTCACCATACAGACGGACCAACGTGCTGTAGCATCTTTGCGTCGATCTAATCACAAGAGCCAAAAACTCGCCAGATATGCAATCATCCTACAGCCATTTGAATTCTCCATTGAACATATTCCTGGCACTGAAAACATTGTGGCGGATGCGTTGTCACGTAATCCTATTGACGACGAATAATCAACATTAACATTCCTAAAACATATCAACTATAAAGGAACTAACCTTGCCTTCAATTTAAACTTTATAAACACTATATGCATCACAGAATTGAACTAACGACAATCGGGGTATACATGTTGACATTGAAACTTCGTCTAACGTCCATACACGATATATGAATATTCGTTGAACAATCATGGAACAATATCTGACGACAAGTCGAACTTATTATCCGATGTGCACTTAATTCTTGGATGCTGGGATAAATGACATTTCTTTCCAACGTAAACGTTTGAACATTTTTGCCTAAAAGAATTCATCAGGATCAAGACTACGGATGGATCATCATATCCTATACTAATTAATTAGTTAACTTAACTTCTTAATTGAATTATTATCAATAAAATGAAATGTGAGAAAAAAATGAAATGAAAGAACAAAAAAAGAGAACGAAATATAAAAAGAAGAAATTATGAAAAGAGAAAATAAATCTCACACAAGTATTAGATTAATATTTTTTTTTTTAATGTACCTATACATTATTTAGTTAGTTAAATTAGATAGTTATTATTCACTAACACTTAACACACACAATTAAGTTAAACTTATATTCGAATTTCTTTCTATTTCTTCTCACTTATTTTGTCTTTTCTTCTCTCATAACATCGCGTTACATTAGAATCTTAATAATTTATCTCTTAATTTAATTAAATTAATTAATTAATTTTAATTAGTCAAATTAATTCCTATATGACATACTAATACGACAGACCTTACTTTAATTTAATTCTATCATTCACTGTTAACATTGGACATTTTATTTAGTTGATATAATAATATGTATAATTGATATATAATGTGATTAATGTTAGATGACTATGACAAATAGTTAGTTGACATGACGGCAACACGGTTCTACTCAGAACATCGTCGGCCATATGTCACAATTGTGTTAAATTTTTTTGAAAAATTGTTAAGTCGGATAGATCTTGAAAAAAAATCTATCGATTTTTTTTCCCCGGTGTACAGGGAATTGTTACGGTATATGATATTAACGCCGTCTGCTAAAGGTTATCAGACGTGCAATTGTAAAGGTTAAGGCATTTAATATATTGCGATAGATGTTTCAATTATTGAACGCTCCATACACGATCGATTATGACGTGTATAGCGTTGTTTGGGTCACAGTCGGTAACTAAGAAACGCTACCCTTTGTTACTTGACCGCCAAGCTGAATAGCTGCGTTTTTCTAACCTTCCAATTCAATGGCATGATATAACCATTTTATGTGCATTTTTGATGGATCAGGGTCAGTCCTAGAACTCTATATGAGAGGAAAATTTAGGGAGGTTAGTATTTAACTAGAATTCTCAGAAGGAGGAGAATAATCGTCAAATTCGTATGAAAGATTCAGACTCGCAGTCTCACTGTCGGCAGGTAGCCATGTCTAGCTGCGCGTGCATATAGCTGTGATGTTCTGACGACAATACTGCATTGTATCCTTAAACGGACATTGACACGTAAACCAGCAGTCTACGTTATTGATTAATTTATGCATGACTTATAAGGACTTATGTTCTGTTCCTATTTGAAATGATCATCCTGTGTGTACATGTGATTAAATATTACGGACTCAATCTGAAGGAATTAATTACTTCATTAATGTTGCTGAGTTCAAGTTACATGAACTACTTCTTCATACCATGCTACTGAGTTGTATGAACACCTTCACCCTAATTCGCGTAATACTAAACAAAGCACGATTACCAAGAGATCACTAAAGTAACCATACTCAGTGCATGATCTTCAACCGGCAAATAACTCAGTAACACCCTTGACTTTTGACGAGTAGTATAGATGGTCATTTAAGAGATGTGAGAACGACGTGCAAATAATATGGCTCAACCGTAAGGGTATCGTGACTTTAACAATCGCAATATCAGGCTTATCTCGTAATCATTTTCGTTAGGTCCCTTAAAAGCCTTAAACCAGATATCTTGTTGTAATCACGGCTGTTTGCGAGCCACGTTTTAGTTTTTCCTGACCGCGCTATTTATAGCTATCTTTACAGAGGTCACGTGGTCAACTTCCTAACGGGAAAAAAATGCGGCGGTGTTTACTTTTCACAGGGCTTAATTAATGCTTTTATGCTACTTTATTATTATAAATCTTCTTCTTCTTCTTCGATCCTTAACCACCAACCGTCAAAGCAGTCAGTGGCCATCACGCCTAGTGGCGTCTTGTAGGGCAACAACAAATTGATTCCACTTTGCACGGTCGGTGGCCATCCTTCGTACAGTGCCCCAACTCTGGTTCATTCTTTGCATCTCAGCCTCCACAGTCCTCCGCCAAGTTGTTTTTGGTCGGCCTCTCTTTCGCTTTCCTTCAGGGGTCCAAAGCATAGCTGTTCTTGTGATGGCATCGGGGTCTCTTCTGAGGACATGACCAACCCAGCTCCACCGTCTGCCAGCTATGATGGTATGCATGTCCTCTTGCTTGCTACGAGTAAGCAGATCTTGGTTGGTGATGGTATTCGGCCAAAAGATTCGGTGAATTTTTCTTAGGCATGTTGTGTGAAAAGAGGACAATTTTGACATTTCCTTCTCTGTGACTCTCCAGCATTCCGCACCATAGAGAAGCACAGAAAGCACGCAACTCTGGTATAATCTTAATTTTGTGCTTGTGCTGTATTGGGAGGACTTCCAGATGTTATTTAGGCTAAAGAAGGCTGTTCTTGCCTTATTCATTCTGATGTTGATGTCTTTGCCTGCCCCACCGTCTGGTGTTACTATGCTTCCTAGGTATGTGAAGGTATCTGTCTGTACCAGTTGCTGAATCCTTACTGATATGGGCTCAGGGTTGCTCACATTGAGCGTCATGACCTCAGACTTCTTTAAATTGATGTTCAAGCCCACCTGCTGGCTAAATTCATTAGGTCTATCCGTTTTTTCCTGGATGTGTTGATGTGAATGTGCCAGCAGTGCAATGTCATCTGCATATTCCAGATCTTCCAATGTTGAAAATGTAGTCCATGTTATTCCTCTTGGACTGCCCTCTGTTGTCTGGCGCATCACCCAGTCTATGACTGTTAAAAATAGAGTGGTTGATAAGGGGCATCCCTGTCGTACTCCTGTCTTCACCTCGAAGGTTAGGTTGCTCTGCCCAACACTGCACGTAAAGTTGGCATAGAGGCTTTTTATGATTGACACTATGCAGCTTGGAATTCCATAAGCCCTCAGTATTTTCCATAAACTGTCCCTATGTATGCTGTCAAAAGCCTTTTCAAAATCAACAAAATTTATGTAAAGCTGTCTTTGCCATTCTGAGCACTGCTCTATAATGTTCATGAGAGTGAATATATGGTCTACACATCTACTGTTTTTTCTAAATCCTGCTTGTTCTTTCCTCAGTTTGTAGTCTACTGCCTTTGAAATTCTCTGTATAATTATCCTGCCTATTATTTTGCTGGGAACTGAGAGAAGAGTGATTCCTCTCCAATTATTGCAGTCTGAAAGATCTCCCTTCTTGGGCAATTTGACAATTATTCCTTTGTTCCACTCTGATGGTGTTGTCCCCGTTGTCCACACTTGTGCAAATAGTGGTTCTAATAGTTCTGCTGCTAGCTCAGGGTCTGTCTTAAATAGCTCTGCATTTAAGTTATCATGGCCCGGAGCTTTACCGTTCTTTAACCTTTTGATTGCTGTGATGATTTCTTCTTTTCGTGGAATGTCTGCATTTACATCTAGATCGTTTTCAGCCTCAGGAACATTCAATTGTGTCTCTAGTATTTCCTTGTTCAGAGTTTCTCTGAAGTGCTCTGCCCATCTTGTTTCCTTTCCCTCTGCTGACTTGATGAGATTTCCTTGCTTATCTCTTACTAATGTAATATTGTTTGCACCTTGTTTTCCGCTGATGAATTTAGTTATTTTGTATACTGTGCTTTGTTCATTTCTCAGTGCTGCCTCTTCTGCCTGTTTTGCAAGATCGTCTAGGAAATTCCTTTTGTTGGCTCGGGTTTGGCGTTTAACTTCCCTGTCCAGTTGACTGTACTGTTCGCTATATAGTTGCTTTAACCTGGGGGACTTCGCTTCTGTTTTCTTTCTTTTCATTTCCTTTCTCATCTTTATAGTGTTTAGTGTTTCTGGTGTTATCCATTCTTGCTTCTTCCTTTCCTGGAATCCTAAGCATGATTTGCTGCTTTCCTTATATATTGTTGAAATGGTGTTGAAATTCTGGTCTATATCATCAGTCAATGTCTTTTCCTGGCTTTTGGCAAATTGATATCGTTTCTTAATGTCGGCCGCAAAAGCTTTTCTGGTAAGGGGGTCCTTCAATTTGCTGATGTCAAACCTTTTCTGTGTAGTTACAGTTGGTCCAGCCCTTCTTAGTTTCACTTTCAGTTTTGCTACTACTAAATGGTGATCGCTTCCCACATCTGCACCTCTTCTTACCTTCACATCTTGTAATGCATGTCTCCATCTACCGTTAACCATGATGTGGTCTATCTGGTTTCTGTCCCGACCATTTGGTGATTCCCGTGTTAACTTGTGAGTTTCCTTATGTGGGAAAAGTGTTCCTCCAATGACCACGTTGTTAATGCTACAGAAACTTATTAGCTTATCCCCATTTTCGTTTGCTATTCCGCTGCCGCATTTCCCCATTGTTCTTTCATTATATGTATTGTGTGTACCAACTTTCGCATTGAGGTCTCCCATTACTATAACAAGATCATATCTAGGTGTGTCCTCCATTTCTTTCTGCAGTTGTTGATAGAATTCATCCTTGACCTCCTCATCGCTATCATTCGTTGGTGCGTAGCATTGTATTATTGTAGTGTTGGTGAATCTCCCTCTCAATCTCAATCGTATCAGTCTGTTGTTGATGGGTTTCCATTCCAGTAATGTCCTTTCTATCCCTTTCTGTAGAATAATGGCTATGCCTTCACTGTGCTGTCCATCCTCTCTTTCAGAGTAAAGTACTGTTTCTTCTGTTGCTGTTTTAACTTTTCCTGCCCCTGTCCATCTGCTCTCGCTTATCCCCAGGATGTGTAACCTATAGTTTCTCATTTCTGCCGTGACCTGTCTTAGTTTACCTGTCTCGTACATTGTCCTGACATTCCAAAATCCTATTCTTGTATCCTGTTTTGCGGTCAGGACATCCGTTTTCATGTCAGTGGCTTCCTTTCGGCTTTCACCACTGACAGTCATACGAGCCACAGACTCCGAATGTCCATCCCGCAGCAAAGTTTGTTCATTTGATGTTGTTTCCGTAACTTCATTATTTTTTTTACATAGACAGGGGTGTCAGCCCTATGCTAAAACCCCCAACCTGGAGGACCAGGGTACCAGCTTTTGTCTGACCCCTACCCACACAGACCAGTCCAGCTTAGTTGAACCTACCAGGAGTAAAACTCCCACTGGCAAAGCTCTGGGGATTGTCAGGGTACGCGAGCTGCCATACCGCTACAAGGTATAGGTACCATTGATGGCAGATTATTATAAATACCGGCTTTAAATTTGCGTAAAGCTAGACTGGAAATGTAAGAGTAAATTTTTGAAAAAGAACAAATATTTTATCACAATTAGAACAGGAGATATAATAGTCTGAAATAGTGTAAAATTTACGTTTTTTAAATTTTTTGTTATGTTTTGTTTCTAATGCAATTTACACTAAAACGATCAGAATCAACATGCATAACACATTACAGAAATCAAAAGTAAAAAACCTGTAGAAAATGGATATCAAAGTTTTGTTTTGGTTTCATGCGTCAAACATTAATTATTGAAATATTAAATTGCAAGTCCACATTTATTACCTTAAAATAACACACTCAATTGTCTCCAAAACATGAGAGCGAACAATTATCTCAATCATACATCACGATGGTCATGTAAAAATGAGTATGGTCTTGAGTAAAACGAAATGTTCAATTTAATAAATAAAACATACACCTATTAAATGATTTCCACACTCTGTTAATTCTGTCACTCTCACGCAACAACTGCCATAATTTGCTCTAGCCCCAAAATTTCGCTTAATTATCATTCACACTTCCTTTTTTTTTAAATAAGAGGAATCTACATTTACAGATGAAGAAATTTGTAACAAATGAGTTTCCATTATAAATTTTAATTGTGAAGTTATATTTTTAATACCGCTGGCGCGTCTTTCAATTTTGGAAATAGTGGAATGTACAAATTCTCCTCCTTGCTCTCCATGCATGCGGTTATTGATTCTTTACTAATTGGTTAACTGTGTGATATTTTGTTGTATACTTTCTCAAATGCTTCGTTCAGTGAGTTGAATTGTTCTTCTGCAATCAAAGCTATGTCAGTTATATCTTGTTTGTCTGTAATTTTCAGTGGTTGTGTAATGATTGCTCTTGTAAGATCTTTATAAACTTTTTGAGTGAGATATATGTGGCAGTGATTTCCTATGAATGCTCTGCTATGATAAGCCTGTGGTATAATTTTTTAATTGGCTAGAACCTTGTTTAAGTGGAAGCAAACTGGACCAGACCTAGCACACAGATCCTGAAACTGAAGTTTGGCCAGCGCATCTTGTGCATTTTCAAGTTTAACTTTAAAACTATCTATCTCCTCCTTATCCTCACAAAGTTCAATACTTGTCTGAAAAAATTCAATTTTAGCTTCTAATTCTTCTGCCTGTTTCCAGTTCCTACCAAATCTCTTCAAGTTCTTAATAGTACTAATGTTTGCATGTATCTTTTGTGGATTCTCAAAAATCTTGGTGTATATTGTATTGGCTACCTGTTCTAGAAGTCTGTGGTGGTTCAAAACAATGCCTAATAAAATATGAAGGTAAGGAGGAGTTACATTTTCAATTTCAATCTCTAACATTGGTTTGTGTAAACAATTATGGTAACGTGCCATTTTATTCCCTTTCCCATATTTCATATATCTATTGTAATCTCTTATCAACATGGCCAAACTTCTTGGTTTGCAAGTTGTATGCTCTCTGGATGTCTTTATTTCCTTGTTTTGCTGGAGACACCACAGATATGGGTATGATCCTTGAGCTCCAGATAAACCAAACATTTTCATCAAAACGTCATAATCCCCGAATAAGAAAACAACAACTTTTTTACCGTCCCACTCTAAATCTTTTAGTGACTCTATCTGAGCTTTTATGCCATTCATAAATATTTCTAAATTATCATATGTATCTCTGACTCTAGCCATAGATAAAATGATGGCATTAGATTTAGAATTTGGTTTCTCTAAATTTACTGCCTGCATTGTAACTTTGAAGTGTGAATTAAAGAAGATATACAAACAGTTACTTAGAATTCTTTGGCAGCCGTCGTGTGCACAGGATTGTCTACCACAGAACACTAATGGAACAGTCCTTATCACACACACAATAAAAAAAGACATTCATATTATAAATACAAGATTAACAAGACTTGAAAGATAGATCAAAGTATGTGGAAGTAATCTATCTATAGCTTTACATGTTTTCTGATGCTTATATACGTAGCTAAATATCATTATAAATGAATAAAAATGCAAAAACAGATGGTACTTTCCAAAAAAATTTTTTTTTTTTTACAATCTTATTTAACATTTGCGAGTATCAGGAATGCGTTTACAGTGATTTAAATGTTATAAAATCTGGTGACAATATGCTTGTTCTTGTAATGCCAAACTCACAAAACTGACTACCACACATTCTCAAGATATGAAACCAAAAAAAAGTATGTGGAAATAATCTTTAGCTGTCCTTCGAGAAGTCTATATAATTATTACTCATATGAATGGACCGATTTTTTGATATTTCATTGATAAATAGATTACTTCTGTTATGAATTTCCTCAAATGATGACGCTGTTTTCAAAAGTCTGTAACTCCGTCAAATTTAGTTTCAAACAAATAAAAATGCATTAAAAATAGAACACAGAACAACGTTATAGTACACAAAAGATTTTTAGCGCTGTGTTTATTTAGAAAGAGTGTGTAATGATTTATATATTACTGATTTTACACACACATCATCTGATTTTCCCCGCTAAAACCCTCAATAGTCTTTTACGGTGCACATGAAGATTTATTACCTTGTGTCATAATTCCGGTCACCGAAACTAAAAGATCGCTCTTGTATAGGGTACAAACAGCCGTGTAATAAGCCAGAAGAGGAGTAGTGATAAGAATTCCATTTCAGGGCAGGAACACGTGACTAGGAGTAGCTTTTAATATTAGAAAGAAGTATAAAACGTCAGTTGTAATACTTATCACCGTAAGTCCGAGGAGTCTTCCTCAAGCGTAGAAAGTTAGTAACCTAACACACAGCGGGTTTACTGCATCTTAAACTGTTTCCGTACTTACTACGGCCATTTTGTGTAACAAAGTTTAGTTATAATCACCCAGCTTTTTTTGTTTAGTGAAAGATGCACAAATATTCCACACCTAAATCTAAATAACTGTTTAGATAAATTTCATGAAATTAAATAGTCTTTGGTAAATGTAAAAATCAGTTGTGTATAAAAATTGTGTACATTGTGAAATTTCGATATAATTTTTCATAACGTGACCTGAACATTTCAAAAGGACACAAAATGTTTATTTATAATTATAATCAATAACACAAGAAACGTGTCTCTGTTTAGTATAATTGGATATACAACAGGCAAATAATTTTATGAGCTCTAGACCTGTTCATAGCTTTACATATGATGGTATGTTAAAACTTTTATTTTCTAATTATATAAACATAATTATTCACAACATTTGTTTGATAATATTTGTGTATTTTTTATCATTTAGAAACAAATATTGATTCTTTTATAATAGCGCTTTAAAATGTGCACATTTTGATGTACAACACGTTGCTCTTGTATATAAAATTAGAAAAATATAACAAATGTTTTAAGGACACCCCAACCTAAAAACATAATCCTGGAGGCTACGCTTAAACACTTGGGTTTAGTGCACGTATATTATGAGTATATGTCACCGCAGATAAATGTTTCTACGGTACTCTCCCTAAAATAGCTTCTGATCACCGTACCCAGCTCCTGACCTGCATGTGTGGCTGAATTTGAGCTCGGGAGAACTTTCTACTGACGGGAGAAGGGGCGAAGGGGAGCTACTGTCGCCATAAAACCTGCAGCTTCGGGCAGATCCTTGGTTGGTAGCCTATCTAAAAAAGTTAGTTGCTTATCCTTTACAGGACGTGGCAATCAACCTCAGCTTTTATTGGCTGTTTGTCATTTTTCTAGGCAATTTTTTCATTCAGTAGTTTGCCATTGCTTTCTGAACGGTACGGCGCTTATACCATTGTTAAAAATCCACACAAAGCAATCTGCTACAAAACCGCCTGCAGCAGGTTTCGAACCTGGTATATCTGGATTATGAAACTGCGTTCATATCCATAAAACCACAGAAGCCTATCTAAGAGAAGGTAAAACTCTGAATTCAGAGTCACCACTGCCTTGTCGGAATATCCGTTTACGGTAAAGTTTTCGGGAGTAAACCCTGATGATAAATCTAAAGTCGGTGTCCATAAGGCAGTCTAATGTTGATTCAACATTATTCTGGCAACTCCCATGATGGGGCTGGTACCAAACTTTATCGGCTACGGCTGTTCCTTTGGTTCTACCGGCTACGTGGAGAATGACAACAGGCAGCATGGGCAACAGCTTGATCTCCATATAACTATTGTATTTTAAATGGTGCTTTACACTGGAGGGGACGTAACTTTTACTCATTACGGAACAATGCAAAAGTCAAGAACTACAATTATGCTTTTACTTCTTCACAGTGCGAACGTTTTTTTATTCTGTTTTTTTTCCCCTTGATTTGAATTACAGACCTTTGACCAGCTTTGTAATGATATTGAAAGTATTTTTTGTCTTTGTGTTTAAGAGAACCACAGACTTTGATATGTCAAGTTTATCACCTCCAGTTTCTGGTTGTTTCAGGCGCATGCTGGTTCGTCAGCTATTTTAGTGAACCATCCTAGACCTGTTTTCTACTCTTATACTTGCTTTCTGTATTAGGATTTGTGTTTTGTTTTATTGTTATTTTAAATTCGGACTGTCTGTATTATAAGAGATGAAAGGTAGAGTCGTTAGAACGTCTTTTTCTTGAGGTAAATATCCGGGTTCAAACATAGCAGTACATGCTTAAGTGTGCCAAGATGTAAATAGGTGCCTGACCTTGACTTCTGAGTTAGACAGATCAAACGTAGAAGTAGCATGCTCCACTGTGCCTGGATGTAAATGGGTGTCAGACCTTGACTTATGAGTTAGATAGATCAATAACAGGGAAGAAGTAGGACTCTAATACTTGACTTTGGTACGACAGTACCCGCCATTGTACTACCGTTTCTTGTTTACATATGTATTTTCACATTACTGTTATTTGCCACAGGGAATCTAAGGGCATTAATCCTGTAGACCTGAGCATGATCATATTTATAAGACTACAGGTGACCATGAAATAAAAATACTAAAATTAAAATCATGAGTGCTGCACTAAATTGATCTGTCCAATCTTTTTTTTATACTTTTACCATTATCTTTAATATCATTAATTCTGATATTTATTTCCTGCAGGCACAATGTTCAAATTATGAAGTAACATGCAACCTAGTTCCACTGGGGCTTTGTTATCCCATGTGCGTAAACAGCTACCCAGCTAGAAGATGCCGTTTTAGGGGAGGTGGGATTCCTCGTTGTTGGGATGAAGTACAAGCGTGAGTCAGCACTACACAAGAGAACTCCTTTATTGACAGATTCTGATAAAAGACAATTTATGACCACAGCTTTTGCAATGTGGCAAATTATAAGGAAACATTGTAAAGATGTTACAGGTTAATACGGTATAATGTTCTGCTGTTCACAAACAGGAGAGCTTGTTGACTTGTGAGGCAGATTTCTTGGATGTAAAAATAAAACCAACCAAAATTCGATAAAGAAATATATGAATAAAAGACGAAAATAAAACACAAGATTGCATACAGATAATACTTACTTAGTTGTTCCCCTTTTAAAGTGAGGTGTAGAGGTTTGGAAGAGAGAGTGCCAGACAATCCTATGAGCTATCTTCGTCTTGGCCTGGTTCTATTCAAATCTAGTAACCACCAAATAAAGAGAAAGGTAGAAGATAAATATACAATAGCCGCCATGTTTAATCTGTGTAATGAGTAATTGTTGGCTCTGTGTGTTTTATTTAGTTGTCATCATTTTCTGTTTCACTTCATAACGAGTTTGGAACCATCACTGAAGTGATCCTTGCTGAATGTCAACACGTTTTGTCAATTACAATTACAGAACATTATAACACATCACTACAGGCAAATCTCATCAACACAGAACATTATAACACATCACTACATGCAAATCTCATCAACACAGAACATTATAACACATCACTACTGGCAAATCTCATCAACACAGAACATTATAACACATCACTACAGGCAAATCTCATCAACACAGAACATTATAAGACATGACTACAGGCAAATCTCATCAACACAGAACATTATATTACATCACTACAGGGAGATCTCATCAACACAGAACATTATAACACATCACTACAGGGACATCTCATCAACACAGAACATTATAACACATGACTACAGGGACAACTTATCAACACAGAACATTATAACACATCACTACAGGGACATCTCATCAACACAGAACATTATAACACATTACTACAGGGACATCTCATCAACACAGAACATTATAACACATCACTACAGCCAAATCTCATCAACACAGAACATTATAACACATCACTACTTGCAAATCTCATCAACACAGAACATTATAACACATCACTACATGCAAATCTCATCAACACAGAACATTATAACACATCACTACTGGGAAATCTCATCAACACAGAACATTATAACACATCACTACAGGGACATCTCATCAACACAGAACATTATAACACATCACTACAGTCAAATCTCATCAACACAGAACATTATAACACATGACTACAGGCAAATCTCATCAACACAGAACATTATAACACATCACTACAGGGACATCTCATCAACACAGAACATTATAACACATCACTACAGGGACATCTCATCAACACAGAACATTATAACACATCACTACAGGGACATCTCATCAACACAGAACATTATAACACATCACTACAGGGACATCTCATCAACATAGAACATTATAACACATCACTACAGGGACATCTCATCAACACAGAACATTATAACACATCACTACAGGCAAATCTCATCAACACAGAACATTATAACACATTACTACATGCAAATCTCATCAACACAGAACATTATAACACATCACTACAGGGAAATCTCATCAACACAGAACATTATAACACATCACTACAGGGACATCTCATCAACACAGAACATTATAACACATGACTACAGGGACATCTCATCAACACAGAACATTATAACACATCACTACAGGGACATCTCATCAACATAGAACATTATAATACATCACTACAGGGAAATCTCATCAACACAGAACATTATAATACATCACTACAGGAAAAATCTCATCAACACAGAACATTATAACACATCACTACAGGGAAATCTCTTCAACACAGAACATTATAACACATCACTACAGGGAAATCTCATCAACACAGAACATTATAACACATAACTACAGGGAAATCTCAACAACACAGAACATTATAACACATCACTACAGGCTAACCTCATCAACACAGAACATTATAACACATCACTACAGGGAAATCTCTTCAACACAGAACATTATAACACATCACTACAGGCTAACCTCATCAACACAAAACAATATAACACATCACTACAGGGAAATATCATCAACACAGAACATTATAACACATCACTACAGGGACATCTCATCAACACAGAACATTATAACACATCACTACAGGGAAATCTCATCAAGAGAACATTATAACACATCACTACAGGGACATCTCATCAAAACAGAACATTATAACACACCACTACAGGGAAATCTCATCAACACAGAACATTATAACACATCACTACAGGGACATCTCATGAACACAGAACATTATAACACATCACTACAGGGAAATCTCATCAACAAAACATTATAACACATCACTACATGGACATCTCATCAACACAGAACATTATAACACATCACTACAGGGACATCTCATCAACACAGAACATTATAACACATCACTACAGGGAAATCTTATCAACACAGAACATTATAACACATGACTACAGGGACATCTCATCAACACAGAACATTATAACACATTACTACAGGGAAATCTCATCAACACTGAATATTATAACACATCACTACAGGGAAATCTCATCAACACAGAACATTATAACACATCACTACAGGGAAATCTTATCAACACAGAACATTATAACACATCACTACAGGGAAATCTTTTCAACACAGAACATTATAACACATCACTACAGGGAAATCTCATCAACACAGAACATTATAACACATCACTACAGGGAAATCTCATCAACACAGAACATTATAACATATCACTACAGGAAAACCTCATCAACACAGAACATTATAACACATCACTACTGGGACCTCTCATCAACATAGAACATTATAATACATCACTACAAGGAAATTTCATCAACACAGAACATTATAACACATTACTACAGGAAAAATCTCATCAACACAGAACATTATAACACATAACTACAGGGAAATCTCAACAACACAGAACATTATAACACATCACTACAGGCTAACCTCATCAACACAGAATATTATAACACATCACTACAGGGAAATATCATCAACCCAGAACATTATAGCACATCACTACAGGCAAATCTCATCAACACAGAACATTATAACTCATCATTACAGGGAAATATCATCAACACAGAACAGAACCAAGGAGTAGGATGGGCAGAGCACTCCAGAGAAACACTAAATCAGGTGTTGTAATCAGTCGTTCCAGATCTACTGGTAGATCTTAGTGGATGATTTGGTAGATCTTTAGGTCACTGAAGGGAGACACGAAATATGTTTTAAAAGAAGGGAGGGACATTTCTAGACCTTTCCTATCAGAATTTAAAGTCGTGGTCTTCCCAGGATCACAGGTACTTTTTTTCCTGCCTTCCCAATGAGAACTCTCTCTTGGCTACTAAAGTGTACCAGGAACTGCATCCAATAGTAGTGCAGTTTTTTTGTAAGTTTATCATTCCCCACAGCCCGCACACACACACACAGACACACACACACTCATATATATTTATCTTCTTCTTCTTTGTTCATTATGAAAAGAACGTTGGTTGTGTTGCGTCCGATTACAGCAAAGCTGCGATATTTGTGCCTTACGGCCGACACACCCGACTTCACCACGGCATTTTTGGGACCAGGTTAGCCTTCCCACTTTGATCCCTACTCACTCAGCCAGACTACAGTGATACAGCCTGTTTCCAGGATTACCACTTGGAAGTGGAGTAGGGTCTTGGTTAGCTCTGATTTGCTGACCATGTCGAAAGCAGTCTAGCTATGGGTTCCTAACTGCATTCCTCACTGCTGACGCGTCTTAGGTCCCATATATATATATATATATATATATATATATATATATATATATATATATATATATATATATATATATATATATATATATATATATATATATATATATATATATATATATATATATATATATATATATATACAGTACTTTGCAAAAAAAATGGCAGTCATATTTTCGCAACGCAGCACACTCATAGAAGCAAATAATAATAAAAACTGTATGTCTAGAGGAAGATTGGTATCTCCCCTATCTATTAACAGTTTTTTCAGTACAATATAATGTTGCCTTCTCCGGCAAGGCAAGCCTGGATGCGGCGAGGCATACTGCCCACAAGTGTTTGTAGGTAATTGTGAGTCAGACTGTCCCAGTATTTTTCAGCTACCTTTTTCAATTGTTCAACGTCTCTGAGTCCATTCTTTTTTAAATGATTCTTGAGTAGTGCCCAAACGTTTTCAATTGGGTTTAGGTCGGGACTGTTGCTGGGCCACTTCAGCACTATCACATTCTTCTCTTTCAGCCATGCTTTGGTGGTATGAGCTGCATGCTTTGGGTCATTGTCATGTTGAAATGTGCACCCATCGGAATACATGACCTGCATAAATGGCAGAAGGTGTCCCTCTAGTATGTCGATGTACCTTTCTTTCGTGTGAATTCCTGTGAAAAAACACAGTGGGGTGGCACCTCTTGCTGACACCCCTCCCCAAAGATGGAATTTCTGGGTATGTTTTGGTCGCTGGTACACATGCGTTACAGAGTCTTTCGTCCAAATATTTATTTGAGCAGGATAAGACCAAACAGAACATTCATCTGAAAAAATCACATTGTCCCATGACAATTTTTTGTTTTCGTGGCACCAGTTCAAGCGCATCTGTTTGTGAGTCTCTGTGAGCAATGGTGACGAAATTACCCGCTTTTTTGTGTAATTCATCCTGTGTAGCTCCCGGTTGACAGTAGCATTAGATACCTCTGAGCTTCCCAACTCGATCATGCGCTGCCGTATGTTTTCTACACTCTTCATTGGCCCAGCCCGAACGATTTGGGCGAGACGCCGATAGTCCTTTGTGTTCAAAATTCTTGGCCTCCCACTACCTTCTTTTCGCTCGATTCCATTACCTGCTTTTAATTTACTCACAACTCTGTAGACAGTCCGCTCAGGAATGTTCAAGGTTTTAGAAATGTTAGAACATGTTTGATTTCCTTCATTCTAACGCTGTGAAATTAACATACACTTTGTCTTTGTATCCATTTTCTGCCACTAGCATTATAAATTGTCGTCTGCTCTTTTATCAAGGGACTGTACTCTACGTTAATTTTTTTTTTACTTTTGGTAGTGTTTGCTCACTTAAGTGGAGTGCAAAGTTGGGGCAGAACATGCATATTTAATTAAATTTCAGCATATTTAGTTGAGCAATATGACTGCCATTTTTTTTGCAAAGTACTGTATATATATATATATATATATATATATATATATATATATATATGGTAGATCTTTAGAGGGCTCAGTGTTGTTAAAGTAGTTTCCAAAAGCTGCTGGGTTGCCGATCCCAACCTAAAATTAAGTACCTCCAGAGTCATGGATGAACATTAATGAGGCTGAAAGTGATCTAGCTATAATACATATATTCCTAGGGGAAGGAGGTCATCATGGCTTTCAGGGGGTGGAGGAACCGAGAGGTACCGGGCCGTGATAACTTACATGCACAGCTATATAAAACAGATCCTGAGATGGCGGTAGAGGTATCAAAGCCACTGTTTACACCGGTATGGTGACCAGTGACAACCCCGCTGGAGTAGAACAGGGGAATAGTTGTCGGATTGCAGGAGGGTGTTGGACCTTACTGAAGCGGTTGGAAAGGAGTTGCTCTCCTATCGGTGCCCGGGAAATAAGGGCTGGATAACTGTTCGGGGAATTTCAAGAGCCCTCTGCCATGGGGTGCAGAGGGGACGGGCAGGATTCAGAAGTAGTGAACATTATGTGGACCATTTCTTCTCCCTTGGGAACATAATGGAGCGTTGTTCGGAGTGGCAGAGACAACTGTAGAAAACATTCTGCCAAACTTTAAATAGCAAAACACAATTAGAAGAAGTGTGGAGAAACCTGATAGCAATTAAAGGTGGAAATTCCAAAAAAAGATTTAATTCCAATGATTAAAGTACCAGAGAGAGCTGAAACAGACACACAAAAAGCTAATATATTGGCCAACTATGTCTATCAAGTTAATGCAGAAGACAGTCTAGGTAAGGCAGAAGTAAATAGAACAAAAATGTTACTAAAGGAATTAAAATAAAGTGAAGATGAGACCAGGAACAAACTACCTAAATGCAGATATCACAATAGAAGAGCTAGAAAGAGGAATTTCAGGAAAATCTAACACCACCTCAGGGTAAGACATTCTAAGCTATGTAATTTTTACAAAAATGTCTACATTCAACGCATAAAACCTTGGCATCACTTTTCAACAAAATCTGGCACACAGGAATTATTCTACAAGAATGGAAGGTAGCAGTGGTAATCCCTATACTAAACCAGGTAAAGAAGGACATTATGTCAGACCATACAGACCAATATCTCTAACTTCACACATAGGGAACATTTTGAAATCCATAGTTAACTTACTTACTTACTTACTTAGTCGTTCCCCTTCTACCGTGAGGTGAAGAGGTTTGGAAGAGACAGCGCCAGACTATCCCATCGGCTGTCTTCCGGCTGGCTCTACTCCACCCCCTGGTCCCCCAAAGATTGTCTAATGCTGTCCTCCAAGAGGACCCCGGGTCGTCCCGGGGCCTGGATACATGGCTCTTTGTTTCCCATGCTTATTGTGGTAGCCGATCTTCTCCCACTCTGCAGACATGGCCAAACCATCTTAGCTGGGACTGTTCTGCTTGCGTCTGCAGGAGGTGGGATTTTAGGCCTTGACGGATATAACCCAACTCAAGCAGGAATTAGAAGTCGCCATAGCACAGTAGATCAACTACTTAAACTAGAACATGAAGTCAAAATATGTATTAAAAAGAATGACAAAACAGTAGCAATCTTCTATGATGTGGCAAGATCTTATGATGAATGCTGGAGACAAGGTGCACTACAAAAGATTCAGAAAAAAGCATAATAGGCAGGGCATATAGTTATTAAGAAAACGTATTGCAAGAAAGATTTTTTATGGTGCAAATAAATAATGAAAGATCAGACTTACTTGAACAACAAAATGGTATCCCCCAGTGTTCTGTGATATCCCAAACGATCTTTACAATTATGGTGAATGACCTCGGAGAAGAGTTTAAAGATCTAAAAATAACCACTCTTTCCCAGTTTGCAGATGATGCTACAATATGGACACGTAGTACAAATCTACCATTCCTGTGTAAAACAAAAGACAAGGTGTCAGAGTGGATAAACATTTGGGAATTCCATTTAAATGGCAAAAAAAAAAAAAATAGAAATTATCTTTGGTAGAGTACGGTTATTTAAAAATAGTAAATTGATATAAAAATAAATTAACAAACAGTATGCTCTGACAAAACGAGTAGATTCCTAGGAGTGATATTAGACCAACAACTTAAATGGATTAAGCACAAAGAAAAACTAGTCGACAGCAGTAGAGGACTAATAAATATTCTAAAATACATAAAAGGTAACGGATGGGGAGCCAGCAACACGATAATGATCACCTTTTACAAAGCATTCATAAGAGGTAAGCTGTACTACGCCAGCATAGTCTGTGAGTTAATAGCCTCCAGAAATAAAAATAAATTAGATGTAATCCAAAATCAAGTAATGTCAATCATGGCTGGAGCGTCAAAAGGAACATCTGTGGAAGCAGTAGATGTTGCGCTGGGTTTCATGACAACGGAACTGTGAAGACAAGCACTGAGACTAAACTACTGGGCAAAAGACACCACATACCCAGCGCACAAAAGTGGTAAAAGACACTACACTCTCAGCGCAAAAAACCTACGACAAAAATAACCAAAACATAAGGCACATACCACTTGACACAATACATATCTTGTTGGGTGAAAAAAGATAGAAGAATTGGGTCATTACCCATACACATACAATATAATAAACAGTAGTAGTCAATATAAAGGAAAATTCCCACCATGGGAATTAAAAGTGCCAGAAACCGACTCCCACCTCAGCGAGATAATTAACAAATCTAAAGACCATAGCTTAATAAAAGAGAAAAAAAAACTAGATTACATCATAGAAAACAGTGTATCTGTATACAGGTGGGTCTAAAGATGAATATAATCAACTAAGGGAAGGAATAATGATACCAAAACTGAGAATTAAGAAAAAATACAAAGTAACAAGAAACACTTGTATCTTTACGGCAGAATTAGTAGCAATACTCAATGCTTTAGAAGTAGTTACAGAGAACCCGCCACAGACAGTAACGTTTCTCACGGACTCACTCTCATCAATGCAAGCAATATATACTAGAAATGAGAGTAGCAGGCCCGATGTAGTAAAGGAAATACAACAGATAAATACATACCTAAATTCTGCTGGATGCAAAGTCACGTTAGCTTGGATTCCATGTCATGTTGGCAAAACAGGAAATGAACTCGCTGACAGGGAAGCCAAGCATTAAAGAAATAGCAATAAAGAAATCGAAACAGGGTTAGGGAGTTTCGAAATAAAGTTATCTAGCAATGACAATAACCAAAGAATGGAGAATAGTTTGGGACCAGAGCACAAAGGAAGACATGCATACCAGCTTTTAAAGAAACCAAATAAGAAATGACAAATACAAGATGAACTAAAAATATCAGTAAGTAAAGAACTACTCCTGCTCAGATTAGGTAACGGCTACTTTAGAGTTGAGGAACTCTTCTGTGAAGAATGTTATGAAACGAATACCATTAAACACTTCTTGTTAGAATGCGAGAGATACGACCAACACAGACAAAATGTAAAGGATTACTGTAAAAGTGCAAAATATAACTAAACGAATAACATTTAATGGGGTACCAAGTCCCCACAGAAACTAGTTAATGTAAACAACATTTCACGTAAAACAAAAAGCAACAGTCTAAAAGATAACAGACTGAATGACAAAGACATATACATAATCTGACAGCAAACTTGTTCTTGTCTTAAAATGCTAATAGTAGTAACAAAGCTACGTCACCAGACAGGAATAACACAACACAATAGCAAAATTCATAGATAGACCCCAAACCAATTTTAAAATCATGCCAGTATAGATACAAGTATGCTTCTGAACAACATAAACAAACTAAACTTATAACCAAAAAGTAAAAGCCCCATACTTACTTACTTACTTAGTCGTTCCCCTTCTACCGTGAGGTGTAGAGGTTTGGAAGAGAGAGCGCCAGACTATTCTATCTGCAGTCTTCCTCCTGGCCTGGTTCCATTCTAGTCCTCGGTCCTTCAAAAATTGTCTAATGTTGTCCTCCCAGCGGACTCTGGGTCGTCCTCGGGGTCTGGATCCTTGGCTCTTTGTTTCCCATGCTTGTCGTGGTAGCCGATCTTCTCCCATTCTGCAGACATGGCCAAACCATCTTAGTTGGGACTGTTCTACTTGGGTCTGTAGGGGGTGGCATTTTAGGCCTTGACGTATCGTCTGGTTGCGTACCATGTCTCTTCTTGTTACTTCAACCACCTTCCTCAGATACCTCATTTCTGAGGTTTGGATCTGGCTTTTATGGGTTGTAGTCATTGCCCATGACTCGCATCCATATGTCAAGACTGGGACATAGGTGGAGCGGTATACAGCCATCTTCGTTTTCTTACCAACCTCTCTCTTGCTGAGGAATCCTCGATTTATGGCCTGAAAAAGTCTCCCAGCTGCTGCTTTTCGAGTGGCCAACTCTTCTTTGATGCCTCCCTTTCGGTCTATAATAGCTCCGAGGTATTTAAAGTGGTCGACCTGCTCCAGGACCTGTTCTCCCAGCTTAATCTGATGTCTTCTTTCTTCTCGTGATATCACCATGGATTTTGTTTTAGAGCTGCTTATGACCAAAAGCCCCATAGTGAGGCATAATATAGTACAGATGTAGAATAAACACTAAATTGATAACAAACGTCCGGAAATAACTAACAGTTCCATGTACATAGTAAATGGTTAAAAGGGGCGTGATACACGAAGGAAAGTAGTAAAACTATATAAAAACAAACTAAAGAAAAACAAAGAATCGAGACCACAACCCTGAGCTGAGAACGATATCAACAGTAGAGCTATATTTTATGAGCATCGACCACTCCACGCAATACTGCTGGAAGAATTCTGCCAGAGAGTGCGGGTACCTTCTAACACCTTCCAGTCATCGTGTAGTTGTGACCTGAGGGTATGTGTATTATACTAAATCAATTTATTAATTTGGACATAATTATGGACGGATTGCAAATTGATATGTTCATGTTTTATTATTCATGCAGA
Source organism: Oreohelix idahoensis (assembly GCA_024509875.1). Lineage (NCBI taxonomy): Eukaryota > Metazoa > Mollusca > Gastropoda > Stylommatophora > Oreohelicidae > Oreohelix > Oreohelix idahoensis. Next base: position 15,936 of record JAMPIV010016048.1, on the reverse strand, counting down.
TAATTTGACTGATGTGTGTTTAAGTGCAAACCTCCTTGTCTATATTTTTGCTATGTCCGTAGGAATTTTGGTCCAGCTCAAATATAACTATAATTCTACTCAGCTTGGGTGAAGTTGCCGAGCCCTATTAGGGCTGGTAAAATACAGCAACGAAAGCTACTGGCCCTTTTCATCTTTTGAAGTTGAGCACAAGAGTTCATCTATATAGACTACCTGTCTTCATTTGTCTATATAACCAACGTATTAAAATGTATTTGACCACATACTTACTCTGACAACCCGCGGCTCTTTGAGCCATCTCGTGCAGCTCTTGGCTCTCGGCTACTTAACTCTTAGTGTCCGTGCACTAAAACCACCTTTTGACACACACGTTTCGTGGAATAAATATTTGAAATGCGAGGGCCGTTTAAGGATTAGTTATATTTTTATTATTTTGTTATCTAGAGGAAAGGCTCTGATGAGGTTTGCTGCTTGTCTTAATGACGTAAAGATATGGCTGAAAGAGAAGAAACTTTAATATTCTCAGTTATCAAACCCCGATTAGTTACATAAATTCTACTTCATACTGGACAAGACTTCTCACTTGAACATTTTAAATAAAAAACTTAAAGGAAAGGGCAATACAGCTATTTTGGTCTTGGAAGAAGTGCTTTCATTTGAGCACAAGCTGTCCTTGTTTGCTAGAGACATTGAAACTGACAAATTATTTCACTTCCCAGCATTAAAAGAACATATGTCAACTACTGAAAGTAGCATTGACCTCAAGTTCATCAACAACGTTATTGAGAAAATGACGGTTTCATGTGCTAATCGCTTTCAAGAGTTTAGAAAAGAAAAGGCAACCTTGTCATTTTTGATGAAACCTCTTGAAACATATATCACCAAACTGATTTTTTCAGTCTTTCTTCAAATTGACCAACCTAATTTTGAACTTGAATTGGTAGATTTAGAGGACAAAGCATTGTGGAGTTCAAAATTTACATACCTGGTCCATGAACTTGAAGATATTTGTCGTAAAGTGAAATCTGTATGGACAACAGTTCAAATAGATTACTGTTTATACAATAATATATATATATATATATATATATATATATATATATATATATATATATATATATATATATATATATATATATATATATATATATATAGAGAGAGAGAGAGAGAGAGAGAGAGAAAGAGAGAGAGAGATAAAATAATATAGGGATAAAATAGTGGAGTTGTGTGAAACATCATCGCCCCGCCTGTAGGTCAGTACTAACTTTCTATACCTCGTCCTTGGGACACTAACGGTAACAATTTTGAAAAGGCAAAGCGTAGTCGTTCTAAGAAAGATGGACAGAAGAATGAGAGAGGGAGAAATGCAGCTGTTGACACGCGTTGGGGTTTTGGAATCTCGAACCGAACGAAAGTGCGTGGAAATAACGTTGCATATTTCAAAAGACGACATAAAAACCATACTGTCCCCGTTCGCTCGACACGCGTTCAAAATATATAACCTCTTAGATCTGCAGACTGAAATGAAAAACACTCACACAGTATCGTACATCCGGTCTAACAGGTGCAGTTTGAGGGACGTAGGGGAAAATGCGTAGTTTAATTTTGAATGAGAACGCTCGCTACAGACCAATTATACGATTAACGTGGAATATTTGAAAATACAGTGGGAGAGGGGAGAAAAGGAGCATAGATGGTCGTGTCACGAGTTCGTTGTTTACAGAAATTTGAACCCAAGCGGAGTATGGAATGGTATAGAAGAAAAACTTAGATAATTTTCTTACATTCAAAAAGAAAAGATAGTTGACCAATACAATGACATTAATGGTTAAATAGAAGATTAAGGTGTTAATGTATCTTACCGTAGATAGAAAAATATGTTATTTGACTAAATAAAGGGGAAAAACAACAATAGTAAATATAATAAAGGAAAGAATAAAAATATAACCACTGTGTGACAGACAGCAGTCTGATCAATAATTACTTTTCAGAAATTGAAACACTAAGTAAATAACCGAGATATTGGTAGAAGACAGAGGGACGAACAGATATCTCTCTCAGCTTGACATATTGGGAGAAGGGAGGTAATCCTAAGTTTGAAAGTTGTAGTTTCAATTTGAAAAAAAGATGCAAGAGGCATGATAGTCCCTGATTGGCTGAAGTCAAATAGACTAACAGAGGGGATAAAAACAATTTGAAGTCGGCATTAGGTGCCACTTAGAAAATATATTTCCTACACTACTGTTGTGTTTAAGGCAATAATTTCAGTACGATTTTACCTTTGCTGATCTGCACCAGCAAGCAATCTGGAAACGACCATATTATCGCAAATTAACTAATTAGTAAGAATATTTAATTGATGCGGTAAGAAAGAAACATTTATATCATCATTATTATTATGTATGTATTATTGAATATGTATGACAATTCTATGGGTAGAGATACATATATACACAAGAAAGCGCCAACATCAAACTTTGTGTTGTGTCACAAAGTTGTTAATAAAGATATTATCATTTTGTAGAAAAGCCAGACAGGCTTACTGACACTTTGGGAGAAACAAAAGTTAACTATTAATGGGGAAATTGATGTACAGTTTTATGATGTAAGACCAGCAAACCATTGGCCGTCTTCTTCAGCAAGTCACCGTGTTTGCACATGACTTGATATAATTAATTAAAATGTTTCCTATGTCAGGGAAAGTGTCAAACTAAAGTTTGAAAGGTTTTCGGACCATGAATGGGGTACAAAACCAAATAAGAACGTTAACTAATTGTTGAGTTACCATGCTGATTCTGAAAATGTGTAATAGTTAGGGATAGAGAGAGGTATATGAGGTGTTGAGGAGGGTTTATTACTCTTCATTCCAGGGTTTCATCTCTGAATCAAAGTGCGCCATTGGTCAACCTATACCTGTATGTACATCTGCACCTGAAGAATTGAGGCAGTAGTGTCTGTTTGCCTCAATGTTGAGAATTCAAGGACAGTATCCTGACTTGGCAGTTTTAAGCTGTTGGCTTGGACTGAAACGATCTGGTAGTCCCGCCACCACAAAGATAAGAATTCGTCCACGGGCACATGATACCTCATATTAACCACTCTCTTTTCCAAATGTGTATTTCCTAGTTCAGAACATGATGAACATAGACGTTCTTCCCAGTATTACCCATTCATAGGATCAAGAGTTAATTGACACTTTTCAAGATTGACATTTTTATAGTTGTGAATAATAACAGACTCATTTATAGTTTGAATTAATTGTTGTAAATATGTTTCATTATCGCCTTGAGTTTTCAGTATTCCTGTATCCAAAAAAGAACTAAGCTACAGGAAAATAAATTGTAAAGAAAAGATTTAAAATTTAAACTTTAACCGTGACTTGTTTCATTATTGTTCATTAATTTATAAGTGTAGTTTCGTCATTTTATTACATTACATCGCATATACCCTAGACATCTAGCTAGACAACACTCACACACCTTACACTTAACGAGGAGAAAATATATGACAGGTTGAGGACATAGGGTGGTAGCAGACAGGTTCCCTAAGAACATATTCATAAATAACTAACCTCAGGGGCTTGCACAGCTGACCTCACATCTGTTAAAAATAATATCTATTTCTTTAACATCAAAACCCACCACAATATTGAAAGGCAAAAATCAGCCCTATCACTACAACAGAAATGGTCTGAAATAAGTGAGCTAATCAAAGCAAGATCGGATCATATTTGATGTTTGAAACTGTTTATCCGACAGCTATGTTCAGCGGAAGAAAAATGCATTTGGGCTTCTTTCAATTTTTAGGTCAACATATTTTTGTAAATAATTTTCCAACACAAATTATACCAAAAGCAAATTATGAAGCCAATTGAATGACGAAAGTCTTCAGTCATGCTTGAAAGTTAAAACAACAGATTATTCACGAAATATTGAAGAACTTTGCACGGAAATCCAACAGCAAAAGTCTCATTAAATTTCCTTACTTTTTATTTGTACATTTTATTTTATTATTATGTTACATCTTATCTGAGTATTTGTTACTGAAAAAAATATATTACTTATTGAGTATTAAAATAGCATTTGAAAAATTGTGTTTATTTTTTCAATCATATATAAAATATATATTATTGAATGAGGGATACCATGTGATTTTCTTTTTATGCGGCTCTTCAAGTTTTTCAAATGGAGACAAATTAAATATTTGTCTCTTTGTCGTGGAAAGGTTCCCGACCCCTGTTTTAGAGTGAAAGAAACATCCACAACACATTCTCAGACCCTCATCCTTCACATATACACACCACACCAACTTGTACCCACAATATACTCACACATACTTAAACCACACATATGCTGACGCTTCCATACCAGTCGTTTATTGAGAGTCATAAAGTCCCGGACTAAAATAATGACCCACAGATAACACTGTGACACACCGAGACACTAAGATACGCAATAATACTCACACAAAACTATAATTGACTTGACATGTGATATAGAGTTTCGCATATAACTAGAACAGTTTATGTGTTGTTGGACATTCTAAATTTATTGTCTACAATGAAATAAAACGTTAAAACCGTCTCATATAATTGATTCGCTATTGAGTACTCAGAGAAATATATTTTAAATGTTTTGTTTAATTCTTATGGATGGGTTTGAAAAAAAATCCGGACTATGTTGACTGGACTATCCGAAAACCTACAGGATGTAAACGATGTAAGGAAGACAGCCATAATTAATGATGAGCTTAAACGACTTCAGGTGGATATAGCTGCACTTCAGGAAACGCGCCTGGCGGGCTTTGGAACGGTGAGCGAGAAGGACTACACATTTTATTGGCAAGGGAAAGATCTTAATAAAACTAGAGAACACGGAGTAGGTTTTGCGGTCAAAAAATCCCTAACTAAAATGGTTGAACCAGGCGAGAATGGATCAGAACGCCTGTTAACGCTCCACCTGCAAACTAGCACAGGTCCCATCACCCTTGTCAGTGTGTATGCTCCTACTCTGTACTCTGCCTCAGAAGCTAAAGATGAGTTCTACGAGAATCTAACAGCAATTATCAAAAGCATACCTAGGCAAGAACAGCTTGTTCTCCTTGGTGACTTTAACGCTAGAGTGGGTGCCGATAATGTTTCATGGCCTTCATGTCTGGGCAGGTTTGGTATTGGCAAGATGAATGAAAATGGACAACGGCTCTTAGAGTTGTGCGTCCACCATGACCTCTGCGTGACCAACACCTACTTTCAGACAAAACCCCAGCATAAGGTGTCATGGAGACACCCACGATCCAAGCACTGGCACCAACTTGACCTGATTCTCGTCAGAAGGCCACTCCTCAGGTCTGTGCTCTCCACGCGCTCGTACCATAGTGCAGACTGTGATACAGATCACTCCTTGGTTTGCTGCAAAATCAGAGCACAACCAAGGAAACTCTATCGTGTCAGACATGAAGGGAAACCACGCATTGATACCAGCAAGATGTCAGACCCTTTCATGATTGCTCAATTCACTGCGACCTTCGAGAAAGTGCTCAGTAGCCCTCAGCATGGTGATACTATTACAGAGAACTGGGAGCATCTACGGAACACCATTCAAAGTACTGCACTTGCCACCTTTGGTAAGAAAACAGCAAAGTCAAATGACTGGTTTGATGCTTCATCAGATGTGATGGCACCTGTCATTGAAGCTAAGCGCAGTGCTATGAATGAATACAAACGTTCACCGAGTGCCAGAACCCTACAGATCCTGAGGGCTACGAGAAGCAAAGTTCAACAAACTGCTCGACGCTGTGCAAATGACTACTGGCTCCAGCTCAGTGAGAGCATCCAGATCGCAGCGCAAACAGGCAACATTAGACAAATGTATGACGGTATAAAGAAAGCACTTGGCCCCCATAAAAGTAAGACGGCACCGCTAAAAACCATCAGCGGAGAGAAGCTAACCGATAAGGGTAAGCAGATGGAGAGGTGGGTCGAGCACTACTCTGAGCTTTACGCTAGAGACAATACCGTTACGCCTGCAGCCCTTGATGGTGTCAACAGTCTGCCAACTATGGAGGAGCTGGATGCCGAACCAACATTAGAGGAACTCAGCAAGGCCATTGATAGCTTGGCCTCTGGCAAAGCACCAGGCAGTGATGGGATTCCTCCTGATTTAATCAAATGCTGTAAGAGCACGCTATTACATCCCCTGCATAGGATGCTGTGCCAGTGCTGGGAAGAGACAACTATTCCTCAAGACATGCGAGATGCCAAGATTGTAACACTGTATAAAAATAAAGGAGACAGAAGTGATTGCAATAACTACAGAGGCATCTCTCTTCTTAGTATTGTTGGTAAGGTTTTTGCCAAAGTCATCTTAATGCGACTACACAAGTTAGCTGAACGCATATATCCAGAGTCACAGTGTGGATTCCGAGCTGGCAGATCAACAACAGACATGATCTTCTCTCTCCGCCAGCTTCAGGAAAAATCAAGAGAGCAGAAAAGACCATTATATATCGCCTTTATAGACCTCACAAAAGCATTCGACCTGGTTAGTAGGGATGGACTCTTTAAAATCCTCCTGAAAATAGGCTGCCCTTCTAAAATGCTGGAAATGATAAAGTCATTCCATGACGGCATGAAGGGAACAGTCCAATATGCTGGAAGCACGTCACTGCCCTTTGATATACGAAGTGGCGTTAAACAAGGCTGTGTTCTGGCTCCGACCCTCTTCGGAATCTTCTTTGCCTTACTCTTGAAACATGCATTCAGAGATGCAACTGAAGGAATATGCTTTCACACTAGGTCAGATGGCCGTCTGTTTAATCTTTCAAGGCTGAAGGCAAAAACAAAAATCAGAAGGGTCACTATAAGAGACTTGTTGTTCGCTGATGATGCTGCAGTCGTCACTCAAAGCCAACAGGAGCTTCAGAGCTTGATGAATCGCTTCACTAAAGCATGCAAGGACTTTGGCCTCACAATAAGTCTAAAGAAAACGAATGTGCTGAGTCAGGATGTGGGTGCTGCACCAGTTATCACTATCGATAACTATGAATTGGCAGTGGTGCACCACTTCACATACCTAGGGTCTACCATCAATGACAAACTCTCACTGGATACAGAAATCGACAGCCGCATTGGCAAAGCTGCAGCTACCTTTGCCCGCCTCACATCGCGTGTTTGGGGAAACTCTAAACTCACAATGAAGACCAAAGCTGCGGTATATAATGCCTGCGTCACCAGCACACTCCTATATGGCAGCGAGACCTGGACGACCTATGCTAAGCAAGAAAGAAGGCTCAATACCTTCCATTTGCGGTGTCTACGCCGCATCCTCGGCATCTCGTGGAAAGATAAAGTGACAAATGTCGAGGTGTTGTCACGTGCTGGCCTTCAAAGTATGTATACGCTTCTTAGACAGCGCAGACTTCGCTGGCTTGGCCATGTTCGCCGCATGGATGATGGTCGCATCCCAAAAGATATCTTCTACGGACAATTAGCAGATGGCAAGAGAACAGTTGGGCGACCACAGCTGAGGTTCAAAGATGTGTGCAAGAGAGATATGAGGGCACTGGACATGGATCCAGCAACATGGGAGGATAAAGCTGCCGATCGCACTAAGTGGCGATGCTATTTACGGCGCCACCTCAGATTGGGCGAAGAGAGGCTCACACAAGAAGCAGAGGTGAGGAGAAAACGTCGAAAGGAGCACCAGGAAAATAAGCAGCTGAGGGCTGTCACCTCAGGGGCGCATTCCCATAGTCAGTTATGACTGAAGGGGCTATTATTATAATGAAATAAAACGTTAAAACCGTCTCATATAATTGATTCGCTATTGAGTACTCAGAGAAATATATTTTAACTCTTTCCGCCCACAGTGGCGCACCACGCGCCAGATAGGACTTCCGTTTGGACCAATGACGCGTGGCACGCCAGTACGATATATGTCGAGTTTGAACGAAAAGTTATAAATACCTAGCAACTAGCTGGTTTTTAAATCATTTCATTACATCTGGGACATGTTTATGGACGTTTGTGAGCGAAAAACACATTTGTGAAGCTAAAATTGTGTGTTTTATATCCATTTCTATTCCTTTGTTTACATACAAAATGGATCGAGAATCTTCAGACCAATGACATATGTCGAGTTTGAACGAAAAGTTATAAATACCTAGCAACTAGCTGGTTTTTAAATCATTTCATTACATCTAGGACATGTTTATGGACGTTTGTGAGCGAAAAACAAATTTGTGAAGCTAAAATTGTGTGTTTTATATCCATTTCTATTTCTTTGTTTACATACAAAATGGATCGAGAATCTTCTTCTAAACACCTGCTTTCGGCTGAGCAAGCACGACGCTAATTTCTCAGTGGACAGAAGATAACTCGAGCGACACGGATTTTTAGAAGTTAGGTTTAGTAATTCCAATGAAGACATTGTAAAGACTTTGTGTCAGAATATTCATGAAAGTGATCATTCTGAGGGCGATGTCGATCAGCTGATTGAACATGCATCAGGTAGGGCTGGTATAAAAAGAGCAAAACTTTCAGTCACTAAAGGAGAAGGATAAAGAGGCAAAAACACCATTGTGACCAAAAGTAAAGCTATGAGAACTGCCACAAGTCTAGAGGCAGGTGCATCCTCACAAGATGTCCCAGAGTGGTTAGAAATTGCTGAGGGGATGACACAAAATGCATTTCGATTTTGTCCAAAGAGAACACCAGGTGTGACTGAGGGGTTTGACCTGTCAACCCCATTGAAATGTTTCAGTGTTTTGTTTACAGATGAGGTTCAAGATTTCATGTTCCAGTGCATCAATGATTATACCAGACTCAAATCTATTCAAAATAACCCTGCGAAACAATATTCATTGTATTCTCGGTGGACCAAAGTCACACGCCATGAACTTGATAAGTTTATTGCTGTCCTAATAAATATTGGGATTCAGAAAAGACCATGCATTCGCAACTACTGGTCTACATCTGCAGAATTTTATACTCCTTGGTTTCTTCAAATGTTTTCAAGAAGTAGATTTGAAGCATTATATCATACAATGCTTCATGCCTCTGATGAAAATTCACAAGGAAAAGAAAAGATTTTATGAACATGTTGTTGCAAAAATTTCAGAGTGCCTTTTACCCATTCCAAAATCTCAGTTTGAATGAAGTGGTAATAGGGTATAAAGGCAGATGGAAATATAAGCAGTATAATCCAAAGTTTTCCTTGTATCTTCTCAGGCCAAAGTGGAAGCACATTGTCAAACCAAAAATGATAGAATATAGTTGGTGTAAATAATATTAGTCATAGTTGTTTGGTATTTACAGAAATTTGTGGTGTAGGAAAAAAATCATATAAATTATATATTTGAAGTGATTGTGGTAAAATGTGTTGTGTTTCAAAATGGATGTGCACTGATATTCTGAGATTTTTCTGCTATGGTTTAAACTGGAGCTGACATATGTGAGTACAGTTTATTCATCTTTTTTCCAGTTATTTTTGATTAGGTCTACGGCGCCCATAACAAGCCAGACTCTTTCCCTACATCAAATAATTATCTACAGCATTTCACAAGATTCTTCAGTCAATTTCCCACATGTTGATGTATAACATCAACACCTAGTTAAATAAAATGTGTATCTACTGCCTGTTTTTAAAATATAACCTGAAGAGAAAAATTGCACATATTTTGAGCGGTTGTTTTTACAAACATATGTGGTTTTGAGAACAAAAATTAAAAAAATTACATCTATGAAGTGATAGTGATAAAAGTTTCTAGATATGTTTCAAACTAAATGTGCACTGATATTCTTAATATTTTATTGCCATATATTAATTGGGAGCTGAAATATTTAAGTTTAAGTATGCAATTTTATTTTATTTTTTAAACATTTTTAAAATCAAGTCTACACTTCACAAGACATAACACACCTATTCATATCAATTAATTATATGAATCAATTCATAAGATTCTCCAGTCAATTTCACACATTTAAATGCATAACATTAACACCTAGTTAAATAAAATGTGTATCTACTGCCTGCTTTTAAAATATAACCTGAATAGAAAAATTGCAGACATTTTGAGCGGTTGTTTTTACAAACATATGTGGCTTTGAGACAAAAAATCATAAAAATTACATCTATGAAGTGATAGTGATAAAAGTTTCTAGATATGTTTCAAACTAAATGCGCACTGACATTCTGAACATTTTATTGCCATACATTAATTGGGAGCTGAAATATTTAAATTTAAGTATACAATTTTATTTTATTTTTTAAACATTTTTAAAATCAAGTCTACACTTCACAAGACATAACACACATCTATTCATATCAATTAATTATATGAATCAATTCATAAGATTCTCCAGTCAATTTCACACATTTAAATGTATAACATTAACACCTAGTTAAATAAAATGTGTATCTACTGCCTGCTTTTAAAATATAACCTGAATAGAAAAATTGCACACATTTTGAGCGGTTGTTTTTACAAACATATGTGGCTTTGAGAAAAAAATCATAAAAATTACATCTATGAAGTGATAGTGATAAAAGTTTCTAGATATGTTTCAAACTAAATGTGCACTGACATTCTGAACATTTTATTGCCATACATTAATAGGGAGCTGAAATATTTAAGTTTAAGTATACAATTAAAAAAAAAATTTTTAACACTTTTTTAATCAAGTCTACACTTCACAAGACATAACACACACCTATTCATATTAATTAATTATATGAAGCAATTCATAAGATTCTCCAGTCAATTTCACACATTTAAATGTATAACACAACTACCTACTGAACGTATGTATTTGTCCACTGTCTGTTTTTAAAACCTCACCTGTCTGAAAAAATTGCATCCATTTTCGGGCCTGGGTAAAACCCAAAAACAGCCTGGGGGAAATGAGTTAAATGTTTTGTTTAATTCTTATGGATGGGTTTGAAAAAAAATCGAAAAAAAATAATTCGTCTTACGAGGACAAAAGACAAATAAAGTAGTCTACGTTACGGCCACAAGGCCTTCGTCAGGAAAAGAAAGAAAGTGAAAGCTAGATAGGAGACATAAGAACTTAAAAGAATATAAAAATAAATATAAAAAAAATAAATTAATTAATAAATAAAACCTAGGTACTTCCCTGAAGGCGAAGCATCTAAATCTTATCACGCATGGTTGAAAAAGGGAAGTGACTCTTGACCCCTGAGGTACACAATACATACTAAGAAACTAAAAAGTAAAAATACGAAAAAATACCCAAAAGTAATAAAAGTGGGACTGGAAATAGAAGAGGAAAAATTATGGAGGATGGCATAAAAATAGAAGAATAGAATAAGATCGGAAAGAGTCAAAATAGAGCAAGAGAGAAAAGGGTGACCTCAGACAAAGGTGTGGAAAGTGTTGAGACCGGCTGGTTTTAGACACCCCATGCGGTGGATAAGACGGTTCTCAAGCTGTTCTCGGCTGGCAGTGTTAGAGGAACAGGATCGGATCGCAGTGACCTGGATGTCGATGGGACCATGGTGGTCAGGACCATTGAAGTGTGTGGCAATTGGTGTGGACTTTTGCTGAGAGATGTCATTTAAGTGCTGGCTGAATCTGTTCTTACTATCAGTGGCGGCTATGTTTTTACGGATTGTGTGGTCTACACCTATCATAACATTCAACTTTGTCATGTTTTAGTAACGATAAATAACAAATCATCGTTGATATCTGGGATAAGATAACCATCTCCAAGAATGTGAAAGAAATGTTTCCCGAATTTTGGTTTGGTTTTTAAGGGACTGTGGTAGGGTCCATTTAAGCTCTAGTGCAGTGTTTCGGTAATGTAGTTTGTTTCTAGTAGGCACGGGCTTATGGGCTTGAATATTAACTCAGTAATTGGCTCCAAACTTACCAACATCATAAACTTGAACATTTACTCAGTAAATGGCTCCAGGCTGACCAACATCATAAACTTGATCATTTACTCAGCAAATGGCTCCAGGCTGACCAACATCATAAATTTGATCATTTACTCAGTAAATGGCTCTAGGCTGACCAACAACATAAACTTGATCAATTACTCAGTAAATGGCTCCAAACTGACCAAAATCATAAACCTGATCATTTACTTAGTAAATGGCTCCAGGATGACCAACATCATAAACTTGACCATTAACTCAGTAAATGGCTCCAAGCTGACCAACATCATAAACTTGATCAGTAACTCAGTAAATGGCTCCAAACTGACCAACAACCTAAACTTAATCAACTCAGTAAATGGCTCTAGGCTGACCAACATCATAAACTTGATCATTAACTCAGTAAATGGCTCCAAGCTGACTGTAACATATCCTTTGGGTGTACCGTAGCCGACATGGTGTGTGGGTGTATGACATCAATCAACGTGAATGCATGTAGTTCTGAAGTGAGGCAGTAATGATCACACACACCAAAAGCACATCTTCAAAGTCAGGAAAATGTAGAAGAGACTGTGGTACTGTTGTTCACAGTTTATTACTTCACAATACGAGGACATCACCAATACACTGTCAATAGGACACTGTTTAAGCACATCATGTAAATCACAATAGTTCTATACATCCAATAGATCAATGACTCTTCTAAGCAAACTGCCAGGTATTGCAGTGCTAATAATAACTCAATGGCTCATCTAAGCAAACTGCAGGCATCGCAGTATAATAATATCTCAATGGCTCCTCTAAAGCAAGCTGCGGGTAGCGCAGTGCTAATAGCCGTATACGTTCCTAGCTTCCAATAATACATGTATGTCCTCTTCACCTTCTTTGATAATGCTAAGAGTACGGCAAATACGTCCCTGACGTCAAAATAATATGAATACTCTCTTAAACTCCTCTGACCGCATCAGGGGTAAGCCACATAAATGTCAGTCATAAATCTTTGGCTTAGAATATCATAATAACAAGTTCTTGGCTACAAAATAGCGTAAATGTGTTTTTTTACCTTCATTGACAGCATCAGAAATAAGTCACATAAATGTCAGCCATCAATCCTTGGCTTTCAGAAATATATAAGAAATATATCAGGGAAAAATCTCCAACATTTCTATCACACAAAGAAAACTCAGTTCCCTGTTCACACAGTCAGAGAAACATGGCTGATCACTTTCTCAGCCAAAACGCCCCGGGACTACTGTCATGGGATTACCGTCACTCAGTCCCCTTCAACAATCACGCATGCCCGGACAACCGCGAGACGTGAGTTCAGCTCATACGAAAACCTTCTGGAAGGATCTCGAACGATATTTGAGAAAAAATCTCGATCATATAATTTTAAACGCGCAAGTAAAAGATCAAGGGAGATAACAACAAAATCTAACCTGCCATGCAAAAAATATTAATGTTTAAATCCCCTTGCTTAAAACCAAACTGACTTTAACAGTCTACCGCACCCGTCGGGGAAAAAATGATAACATCATTTTTTTTTGAAAAAATACATCGAATAGAAAAACACATGAGGGCGGTAGCATACAAATATCTACACTTAAGTATATCCTATATAATGTCATGATCACAAGAGGAATAGAAGTATGAGTAACGAAGAGGTATGCATATAGTACGCCAATTGAACAAAGACTAAATGGGAAACGAAAGGAAAGAGTAGAGATGAAGGAAGCAATGTCCTAAGAATAAAGAAGACAGAAATATGACATGGCAAACAATTACCTGAAACAAAACATAGCATAAATGAATACCATAATAAAATAGCAGCGTATATGATAATCTAAATACACTTATACACCAAAAAAAATAATAAGATGAGCATGAAAACTCAGACAACAGGCTCATAACGTATAAATGATGCGCTGATAAAGGGCAAAAATATACAACGCCATAATATAAGGCTATAACTAACGCACAATGGAACGTTGGGTGAGAAGAGTACCTCACCACTTTAGAGAAAATATTTTCACAATGTACCAACATTATATAAATAGGAGCTGCCACTATCGCACCATAAAGTGCTGGGTACAGAAGCAGCATTACAATACCAGAACAAATTTAAATACTCCCATGACTATATATATGTCAAAAAAACATAATAATAATAACGACATGTCTCGCAATGATAAATTACGAAAATAGATGTGTCATTACAATGTTACACTTTCAACATAGTAACCTACAGTAGTATAGTGACATTAACATATTATCATAAAAAAGTTATACCACATCATAAAAATTAGTGGATAATAATTTAGAAAGCCTCAGTGCTTTCTCCTTTGAATAGCCGTAACCAAAATTACACAGAGCATATTCTTTTAGATCCTGGCTCATTTGAATTAAGAACTGTTTTATGGCATATTCTTCGCAGCTTGACTCTCTTAAACGTAATCTATCTCCCTCACGGAGAAAATGATCCAAAATATGCATAGTAACTTATGTAAATACAATGGAGAAACTCACTTTATCCCAACTCAGTGGGTGACAAGTCTTCGCCCAAGAACTCGTATAATTACTTTACTTATCAATAATATATTTAATCACCTATATACTTATTATGCATAACAATATTTACAGTGTATAACAAAATGGATAATACAAACAGGAAAGACAAAGACCAGATATAAAGAACAAATGACAACGTTCACCGGAATCAACCAAAGTAAAAAATAGAAAAAAAGTGAAAACTATTGCAAAGATTGCAACGACAACTGCGAATAGGGTACAATACCAATGACAAAACAGTGTATAACGAATATAACTCAAAGATAGCAAGGGAGGCAGACACTCACAAACAAATTAATCAAAACCAAAGAACAGAGAGAAATATAACATAAATGACACTAAGACATCTCGTCACACCTAAACAATATAAAAAAATGACTGAATCCGGCGTAAACAGAGTATGTCCCGAATTATCAAGGGATCTTTTCCGACACGGACTTAGACAAAAGTTTGGAAAGACCTTGAAAGTGGTCTTTCCAAGAATCACTAAAAAGGCAAATATCGTCTAAGTACGCAATAACATCTGGACGATGTGAAAGGATACGACGCATCATGCGTACAAAAGTAGCTGGGGCATTCATGAGGCCGAAAGGCATGAAGTTCCATTGGAACAAATCCCTAGGTGTTGAGAAAGCAGTAAGAGGTTTGGCGCGTTCAGTAAGAGGAACTTGCCAATAACCTTTAGACAAGTCGAGTTTGGTAAAGTACCGAGAATTAGAAAGCTTAATGAGCAGCTCTTCTAACAAGGGCATAGGTTCAGCATCGAATTTCGTCACCTGGTTTAGTTTGCGATAATCGACGCAAAGACGAATGTTATTGTCTTTCTTTCGGACAATAACCATAGACGAAGAGTATGGCGAAGTAGATGGTTCAATTATTTTCAGAAATATAATCAAGTAATAAATTGTTGTCTGAACTGTTTTTTTGGGTGCGGAGATTTTTCTGGACATTCGAATGCGGACAGAGCTTAGAGTAGGGACTGACAAATATAGTCAGTGTGTCCCGTTATGGAGTATAGTTTAGTGAAATGGATTTATATTTCCTAAGATTTTTCCATCTAGCCGTGGATAGAAGGCTCATTCTTTGTGCACTGCAGAATGTGCATTAATGGTGAATTTTTCAGGCCTTTGAGGCCAATATATACATAACTTCGACGGGGATAATATTTTTGAAGTTTTGACAGTGTCTTACTGGGAAGGTGTTTGCTCCCATGATTTGTATTTACCCAGGCCTAGGGGTTACATTGAGTCAGACGATAGAGTGAGTGTTGTATGCTGCGTGATATGTAGTTCTTCCCCCTTTGGATTTGAAGAGATTTATAAGTATTAACTGCTGTACTTACGCAGTCATTGTGCCTTGGATTTATGTACTATTTATTAACTACCCTTGGATTCTTGAAGTGTACCTGAGATGTCAGGATTGATCGTGAACTGTACTTATGACAGTGTACTGTACCTGTGACTATGTGCTTAAT
>JAMPIV010016047.1:0-39170 GCA_024509875.1 Oreohelix idahoensis | reverse complement strand
TGGGAGATCACTTGTGCAGCAGGGAGGTAGGATTAAATTTCATGATGATGTTATAATGTATCTTTATATGGGATTACTTTTATTTGTGATTTATATTTGGACTTGTTTCCTTTTATTACTTACCAATTGTACCTCGGATATTCAGCGGACAGTACGCTGTGGGTTTAATGTATCGTAAGGTCACATCCGAAAACATGGACCATATCACAACTAACTTGTCTGCTTGACTACTTGCTAATATCTCGCGATAGGCTTTTCCTAGGAAGTATAATAGATTACATTTTTCTTAGCAGATAATCATTTAATAGTAAAAATGTTATCATACATACCGTTTGTGAACACACCATCCCACAAAAACTGGAAGAAATACACTGTATCACTCGATATAACATTACTTATGAAAACATTGAACTCCTTTCAGTGGTCAGGTATTTCCTTGCCCAGAGGTTAATCACACAACTTTAATAAACACGGGCCCGCCACTAAGGCCTGAAATGCTTGAAATACACTGTCTACATCACTTAAAAATCAGTGATCTCCCCGAGACCGAAGATGTGTTTGAAACTGCGCGGGTGGTCCAAAAAATAGCAGTCGACGATTTCATTGTCCAAGCTCGACCTAGTGATGTCTTGTTTAGCAACTCAATAATTGCTCAAGATCTTAGGTATTTTTTTTTTACTGTTTATCGTGGCTAGTCCGGCGTTAAACAAAGCCAGCCTGGTGAAACTACGTCCCGAAGCTAAAAAATATATGGCGATTCCCTAACGAAAGACATTTTAATTCTATCATAACCCCCAAATTATACTCGTCATGTAAATAGCAAAACTCAAATATTAACCAAAATACTTAAAATTATTAATATAATGTTCAAAACAATAGTGGTCTATATAAATACCAGCATTAGGACCTACACCAAAAATCCACATCGGAAGGTCTCGAATAAAATGAACACTCATTTTACTGACCCAAGGGAAACTTGTAGCCGATAAGGGCATGTCAGGCAAGTGGAATCAGGTTGGGGAAAGTAGGACAGGAGCACTGTAATGGCAATTAACTTCAGGGATTTATCGTTATTTCATATCAACCAGACAATTACTCAATAAAGTGCGATAACATGTATCCTTAGAATCTATGGACTAAGGATGTCTAGAGAATAATAAATAACATACTAATGGTAGAGTTCCTTATTGTAATAGTTCCTTTAGTGTGGAGTACTATATATCTGGCCTAGTGACTCTACTTTTGATCTGTTTAGTGGGAGGGAGTTTAGGGTATTTTTGAATAGTTTCTAGGGTATGGGTGGGGGCGGAGGTAGATGGATCGATTGATGGAATTCTTTTTTTGTTACTGATTAAAAGAGTTTATGGATTTAATGGGGAGGGTAATTGGGTGTATTGTGAGGTATGTGATGGGTTTTTTCTGCATAAGGTTTCTGTTATTCAATTCTAAAAGCATTGCAAGATAAATGTAAATGCTTAATGGGGTGCTATCTGTGCGTGCGTTTAATTGCAATATAGCATTAAGGTGAAGATGCTCGTATGTATTTTGCATGGGGTGGGAGACGCGGAGAAGTGGCAACATTATTTTATGTGAGATGCGAAAGTGGGTAGCGCACATGTCTTGTTTAATTTTTTTGGCTAACGTCCTTTTACAATTTCACACATTGTTGGTATGTGCGACTCCAGTACCAATTACAAAATACAGTATACTCCCGCTTTTAAAAATCATTCCGTGAAACTTGTGCAATGATCTATAATAATTGTCTTGTGGGTGGTATTTGATGTTATCTGTTCGTGAAAGTGTGAGAGCTTTAGGTCCGCTGTCTTCCGGTTGGCTTGGGTAATTGTTGTTGTGGCTTTTTGATGTGTATTTACAAGGGAGTCTTTTGTGGCAATGTTATTTTAATGGCTGCCAGTCGTGGGGGGGTATGAGCTTGTATTTTATTTTGTATGAGAGTGGGCGCGTGCTATGTTGTAATGTTATATACTGTTTTTTTTTTGCGGAGACTTATTTATAGTGCATGAGTATGTGCCATAGGTTATAGATGTGACTTCAATATTTTTTGTTAATTTGACAGACTATTTTCGTTCTGGGATAATAGGGGGGTTGTCTGTAGGGAGTATTAGGTAAGGGGGGGGGTATTGGGGGTGGTGGGACACCACAGGGTTTTTATTGGTTGTGCTGGTGAGGCGGTGGTCGATGCGATGTGGAATATAAGGAGGGGTTATGGCCCCGACCGAAGAGACTCTATTAAATATCTCCCTATCCCGTGAACGGTTCCACAAATAATATAAAGCCTTGGAGTGACAATGCTGGAACATCATACTCTACTTATGGTATCTAGTTTGACGCGGAGCTGTGAGTTGGGGGGGGTATTGCGTCTAGTGTGACGGGTTTTGGCGTTAGGGCTGAATTAGTGGGGGTGTTGAGGAGTAGGAGGTGGGTAAGGTGGTTAGGGAGGGGGGGTCTGTGTATGGGAAATTTCTTTATTTTATTTTTTCTGATTAGGGAGTCTGGTTGTTTGTGTTTTATATTTGACGTAGAGTTTTAGTGCTTATACCCCTCAATGAAGATGGTTCAGTGTACGTGTCACTATTCTTTTCAAAAGAATCGGTAACTTGTCTTGTATAAAAACTCATGGTTAGTAATGGGTTACTGGGAAGGCGACAACCTACAAGTAATTAGTCCAATGTGATGAGGCGACCCAGGTGTTCTTCTATTGTCGGGATCATTTTCTAGATCTGCTTCTCTCATCAAGTAGCTAGGGACGGATGGGTAGGGGATGGGGAAGGGCCTCGTACGTGATCTCAATATGACAAGGCTATAGGGAAGATGTAAAGGGAAGCCTACAGCCCATTTACCTGTGTATAAACGGGTTCGTATTAGATTATTATTGTATTGCATTAAAGTATTGTGACTTGTACAATTAATCATTGGTGCAGTTCCGAAAAGGCCATATCTTTCCTTCGATTGTAGGCGATGTTCAATACGTGTTTCTATTCCTAGGAATGGGTATATCCAAAAGCTAGTCTGTAGTGATATGAGCAAACCGGGGCACGGATTTGCAAGTTCATCGGCTTCTATCTTTCGTGACAGTCGATTGGGTTGCATACGATAACGTCCGCGTCTCGCGGTATCTGTACATCGTTAAATGGTGGTAGATGGCAGGGCAGGGGGTCGTCCCGTAACAAGGGATATAGGGGACCATTTCTGGAGTATGGTGAGCGACGGCTGCAAGATGAGGTTGCAGGGGAGTGGTTCGGGCAAAGCGGTATGTTGGTTGGAGGGGGTGGGGAATGATAGAATTGGAGTTATTCGTATGTGGTATTGATCCGTTGATCAAAGTCGGCGTTATTGTGGGGTAATTCATGTTGACCTGAGTCCCAAGGGGACGTTTTGTCTTGCACGACCGTGAATTATATCGATGATAGGTTGGCACGAGAATCCGACATGGGATCAAGTTGTTTTAAATGTGGTGGCTTACATGTCAATGTGGTATGACATCTTACATGTGTTTTAATACGTTTGGAGTGCTTCTGTTCCCTCTTTCCGATTAGTTGGTTAATTGAATTGGAGGTTTATATTAGGGGAGACATTCACACGGTGAAAGGGTGGCGATGGATTATGGGGGAGGTGCGCTGCGGGTTTGGGATAGGGCGGATTAAGAGGATGTGTCTGGGTGAGAGGGAGAGAGGAGTGAGGGAGTGAGGGATCATGACTAACGTCGCGGGGGCAGTTAGGTTGTACCGTGAATCATTTCACATTGCTAGAGGCTAGTGAGAGTGGTGTACGAATATGGACCACAAAGGCCGTGGTTTCCGCCTGAATAGTCCCGTGCCGCCCCCCTCCCCCGAGCGAGCACGAAGTGTTGTGGGAGTTATTTACCATCATCGGTACCAAAGGTGTGGCTTTGCTTCAGTGAGGTGCCCTTTTATGCCAAGTATACACAGTTTGTCTCTCGTGACTGTGGTTTCTGGTTTTTGTAGGAAGAAGGTCTGTTAAGAGGCGTAGATGTTCCCGTCCTGACTCTTAAGTCTGCACAGCATAGAGGGGTTTGACCCCGTTGGTTCAGGAGGTTTTGTTTTATAATGTCGAGTCGCACATTATGCAATCGTAGTCAGAATTGGCTTCCTGTCTTAGCAATTCTTGGAATAGTTTGTTAATTTGCCTTTGTTGATGTATTTTGGGGTTGGTATGCTAACCCCCAACCCCCCCCCCCCCGCCAGGGAGCGTGGGGGAGGATGTGTTGGTGTATGACGCTTTTGGGTTGCGTATAAAACCTTGATATTTCCGCTCTTCGAGCGGGCGAGTATGTGTGATTCTATTAGGGCCATCATCACTCGGTTCTCAGTCCATAGATGAGGTAGTTTTGCGTGTTTTTGCCGGACTCACCTGTGTCTTTTTACATTTTTTTTAACAAACGCAATATGCTTACCAATGGCATGGTGTTGAGGATACGTCCCCAATTCTTTGTGTTTGTACAGAGACTTGTGTCGTTGAATAATTTTTGAGGGAGAAGCGAGCGTCTTTTCGCTGCTAAAGGCCCAATTATTGAATTTCACTCCACGCATTGGATACTACGGAGGAGTGAGTTTGGGACTAGTATCTTTGTTGTCGATGGGCATTCGATTGTACAGTGATATCTTTGGTAGTTTGATAAGGATTGGAATGAATGTTCTGTTTACCATTGTACCGGTGTTGCATATAGTGTGGACTGGCTTTAATTGTACTCACGGGTTTATTATTTCTGTAACGGGAAACATATCAGTGAGGGACCAGTGGACACAGCGCAATCATTTAAAAGCGAAAAGCAGTTCTGGGCCCAAGCTCGCAAAGACATTTAATGGTAAATCAATATGGAGGATGTTTTTGTTGCCCTGATCTCTAAAGTCGTAACGACTGGGTTAAGGACCAGATAACCGTCAAGACTGACTTACTCAAATGGGGCAAATTAGTAGGGAGACATTTGTTGTATCGGGAAATCTTTGGGGGTTTTAATCAACTTGTTGAGTTATCTTACAGATCCTGTTGATACGTCGATGTGATTCTAATTAACACGTCTCGAGATTCCGTCTCCCCCCCCCCCCTGTCAACCATTGTCATCTTCTTTTTGGACCATCCATAGTTTTAAGGTACCGACATAATTGTACCATTGTCAATGCGTGCAAATTTGGAGCATGTATTTTTTCAGGTTTAGTGATGATGAGTGGTTTGGAATGGGGCCCGCCAATGGGGCTGTTATTGAATGTCCAGGGGATGTTATGTAGGTGAACTTACATCCCATCTTCGGTACCACCATTACCAACACCACCACAAGGTTGACGAGATGTGTGACATTTTTCTGGCCGTACCATAATTTTTGCACTTTTCTGATACAATTTGGCCCTCAGCAATGGTATTCTTTAGATGTTTCCTTAAGGCTTATTATTCTGTAGAATTGTCTTTCATCAATATACAGGCATGTACTTCGGGACAGTAGTTCCGTAATCAATGGGAGTCCAAATATATAAGGAGAGTTAACTTCGCACTTACTATTTGTCGTTAATGTAAGTTTAATTCAGCTTTCGTCCGAGTGGGGTCTACACGTTTATCTGGGTTATCCTACAGGCGGGAAAGGAATTTCTAGACAAACCACCTAGTTCAGCACATGTGTTAAGCGAGATCCGGCAATGTTATTCTATCTGAATGTCGTAGGACTGTAGATATGAGACCCCCAAGTTTGAACGGTTATCTAGGTTGATCTCTGTCCTTGGCACAACCAACTTGACTAATGGCTGATGGTCCGTCTTGACAAGTGATGTTAGTACATCGTAAATAAAAGTCCAATTTGTCCACTGTACCGCATAATGAGGATCGCTCTCCTCAAACGATTTCCTTTTCTGTGCTTTTACATTTTCGTTAACGTGGAGCGACTCAAAAGCATGTGTAATGGAAAAGCATTTTGGTTTCTCGTTTGGACTTGTGGCGGCTGAATCGGAACTTTCATGTGGGCCGGTCGCAATTATGTTACAAGCCAGGAACCTTAAGAATGTTCGGTTTCCGTCCGTATATAATATATTGGGTTTGGAAGTATCTGGCCGTGCGCTAGACAGGAGGAAATGGCGGTCAAAGGCATTTTTCAACAATAATCAAATAGCCAGCCCGTTGGGACATTTATCGTTCCATCTAAATCTAGCATATTTCCTTGTCAGATCTATATAGGGGCAGATGACACGGGAAAAAAGTTTACACTTACGTGCTTGCACGGTAATTAATAGATACATGCTACCCCAAAAAATCCCTCTGACCTGTCGAAAATCCGTTTTTAGCGTTACCACGTCCGTAGCCAATGTCATACGATTGGAACGGGACAGTAGACTGAGTGATTGTGATGCGGTGTCACCCTTGAACCTCGCTGATATAATAAATCACATAGATATTTACGTTTAGTCCTTTCAAGGAAAGGTTATACATTTCTTCACTTTACCATTTTTGATTGTGGTGTTGTCACGATGGAGTCTTTGAAAAACTTTTTCTAATTCGTTCTTGATGTTTTTCAATGATTCAATGCAGGCCTATGGTAATTTTTATGTATTTCTTACAATTTTTTTAGATTGGGCAGTATGTATTGCACTTCTCTCAAGGTGTACCTCGTCGTCAATGAGAGGACATATTAAGTCGCAGGAGAATGCCTCTTAGAGACCCGATCAGGCCCCATGACCGTTACAAGAGTTATAACAGCCGGACCTTTGCGCGTAGCAAAAATGTAGATTTCTCTTTTTGAATCATGGATACCAGTCATAAGGTATTATTCACCTGTACACAAGGAGCGTCGCACACAATGCGGCGTAGTGAACCTTGTCGGTCTTTCCTACGGTGGCTAATACGTCTCGTCGGACTAGTGCCGGGCTAGAGGCGTCCGTGGTAATGGGTCTCGCACTCCTGACCCCCCGTTCCCAGTCGTTCGTGTTGCCTGACAGACCTGTAGTCAAAAGGACTATTTATAAATATGTCCTCGTTGTGACCCGGGCACACGTTTTAAGTGTGTCACACCTATTAACAACCGGCGCCCACCCACGCGAGGAAAAAATCACCTCGGTCGTGCGGACAGAGTACGTGACACTATGATCTGCATTCTAAACTTCTCATTAATAGCCCCTTTCTACAACTTACCGATTCTCTTTAAATGAGTATATGGGGACCAGGGTTTAAGATGACCATGGGTACTTGACGAGGTCCCGGTTAGGTAATGGTCCATCTCTCGACTGTGGGACTCTGGTTCGCTCATTGTTCATTTACGGTCAATAGGAAAGGATGCAATTTGACCTATCATGTGTCTTGCGTATAATAATCGGCGGTCGGTTTAGGGTGTTGGAGGTCTTCAGACTCGTTTTTTAGTTTTGTTTGTTACAATATTCTTGGTTTCTTATTGTAGTTGGTTGGACATTTATTTTCTGGACATGAGTGGTAGTAAGGGTGGTCTCTGGGGTGCGAAGGGAGGTTTGTGAGATATACTTCTTCTGTTGGGATGAAGGGATGTATCATGGATACCCCTCCTGGGTCGACGGGAAATAGATTCGTTCTCATTAAACAAAATCTTGGACGATATTCACTCCCTTTTCATGGTGTTTGGAAATTTCGAATGTTTATCCTTAGCGTTCCCAATATGTCTTTATGTTTCGCTAGTAGACATAATACTTGTTCTGGGGTGTCTTGAGCTATATAGCGTTAAAATATCCTTGATCATTGTCTGCTCCAAAGCCCCGTTAAGAATCTGTGAGGGGAAGTCGGTCAATTGTTCAGGTACACGAACGTTACGTCTTTGTGGTAGACTGATATTAGCGTTGACGCCCTCGAAGTTGAATGATGTATTTTGATGGACGGGGGAGGGGCGGCGACAGGGTGCCCTTGTAAGAGAGGGGAGAACTGGAGGCCATTGTGGATGGTTATTGTAATTGATGGAAATGGGGTTGGTGTAGTCGGGCGAGGTCGGGTGGGGGGGGGGTTGTCTTGATGGCCGTGCAGGGTTCTCTGGGACCAGACCGAGCAACGTCCCGAGACTCAAACATGACAGATCTTCGTACTGGTGTGTATGCCTGGAGGCTGCTTTACGTTCGATAATTGTGGTGAAAGTAGGAACATGTTTTCTCGTGCTTTAATATGCCCTGCTATTAATTGGCAATACAACGGAGCATTGGATGTCTTCCCTGTACTGTTCGCCATCCTTTGATACTCTTAATTAAAATGGTAAAAATCCAAGTTGCTTTTGTGGACGCCGGTAGGATTAGTTTACGGACGGTGCATGCTACTTTTTATTGCATGATCATCATTGGACCTGTCTGTGCTCTGGTAGTCAATTGACTAAGCTTAAATAAACAGTTTCTTCCTTTGTGGACTATATGGACGATGTCTTTATCCTACCCTTGGGAACTATTCGTAAGTCGAACTGGGGCTTCTTTCAAGGTAAAAGGTGCCGTCCTCCCCTTTACCGGTTTTAAACACGACTACAACCAAACTACCTCTAATATTAACATCAGCTCTGCAGTGGAAACATATTCTCCATTTTAACTCATGACTTTTTGCAAGATCACGAAAAAAAAATAAATTTCTGGCATCGTCAGGTCTTGGCCTGAGGACAACGACTCAGTCCTCGTCAAAAATAATGAGGATCCAATTTGTATCATTGACTTGCTGCATGGTTGATTGCGGCTGGCTATCTGATCAGTCTGTGTTCCGATTGTAGTTATGTAGGAGTGTGGGCGCACAATGTAATTTTCTGAAGTACTTTTCGTGTTCTGGAATTACAGTTGAATTGTCGTGGGAGGTGTTGGTCCAAGGGTATTTGACGGTAGCCGCTAGTAGTAATTGGCTTGGGGGAGGTGGTGTTATGGTGCGGATAGTTGTGTTGTAGGTGCTGGTGATAATGTTTAAAGTTGGGACAGGTGGTTTGGTGTTTCTTGCGTGTAACAGGGCGTTGGTGGCCCAATAAACACTCGGTTTTAGGGCAGCTACGGGGGCTGCCGGAAGTGTAGGTCATGAGTATTGAGGGGGGAAGGGTGGGAAAGTTTGGGAGGAGGGTCGAGTTTGGGGGGGGTTCACATTTGTTGTGTAGGTGTAGTATTGGTGGGTGCTTATAAGGATGCGGAGAGTCGTAAGGAACGACTTGGTCTGGACGGTAGGTAGTAGTGGAGTTTAAAGCGATAGTGACGAAAGGCGAGCTCAGTTGGCAGTTTGTTACCGAGTAGCGTTTCCCGTGAACGCCGACACTCAGTGCAGTTATTGGTATACCGTGTTGATCACCAATTTTAGAGTTTGAACTACCACGGGCTTTATTGTTGGATAATGTCCGTTGCTTGTAGAGTCTTGGTGTCTTGGGAGGTACACGGGTACGGAGAGTTTGGTATTCTTGCCTTAACATTAGTAACTACAGTTTTATCATTTTAGGGGCTTAATCGGACAAATAGATAAGATCCCCAGTACATTGGGGAATTTATGATGCTATGTACGGAACGGTGCAAGTGGAGACTACCCAGCACTTCAGCTTACTTATTTAGCTAACGAAAGAGTGCTCCCAACCCCCCGAACAGTAAAATAACTCATCCGGCGGTAACCCAGATTTTTTCAAAATTCGTCCTTGACATAAACAAACACACCTTTTCACTCCTGTTTAATAAGAAATATTTAAATAACCAAAGCTGCAGTTGTGGGAACCGAGGAGGGGGACCCCCCCACTGATTGCAGATGAGTATAATGCTAACATCGTTTCGAACCTTCTCTTGTAGTTTTAAATCTCCCCATTAGCCAATCTGCTAGCACACAGTGGTAAAGCCCACTATGGACACTGATGGGAGGCTGAAAATTTGTAGTTATAGGATCTAATAGTTTGTTAATTGTGGAACTCTAACGGTCTGGAAAGGAATAATAGTTTAGATCTGATTAGTGAAGGTCAAGTATTCGCGAGGTACTTCTTTTAGATGTCATTCTGTTTCCCAAATGTGCGCCGTTTGTTTAAGGGTTTATGGTAGGTAATGAAGAGTTTTTATGATTTATTTATAGTTAAATAGCGTCATTTTTGACGTTTCGATGGGGAGTTTTAAAAACAGGTTTAATATGTGAAACCACCAGGGCGCTCAGAAGGTTGTTTAGACGTCCGATCCTTGACGCCTTGATAGAGAACGGTAACTGTGGTCATGGTCCCGCGTACACCTTGACCATTGGGGATGGCGTGTGGTGAGTTTTGTGGCAAGGTATATTGATTTTGATTGGTGTTTTATATAGTTATTGAGTGAATTTGTGTAGGGTTGTCATTGCGCATGTTCGGAGAAGTGTTACTGGGTTCGGTGTCTTTTTTGGGACGGGCAGAATATTAGTCATGGTGAATATTTAAGACGCCCAATAATAATTTGTTTCAAACGTATTAAGTTGTGGGGACGCGGGATGGGGTTGGCGCAGTGTAGTTTTGTGGTGGGGAGGTAAGGAGGGTACATGTTTATGATTTTGGTGGGGTGGTTACCAGGAGTACATTGGAGGGGTTGGTTTTGTTTTGGTCTTGGTCTGGGGTACCAGCTAGTCCCGTAGTTTTTAATTGTATTGGACCACCTCACATGCGTTTCGATTTTTCGTCAGATAAGTAAAGCGTCTAGGCAGGAGGGATACGCACATTTTTCATCATGAAATTTTATAACCAGAGATAGATGATGAGATCAGGCGTGATTTACTTTGGCTCAAAATACTATTTATAGGCAGCCAACCCCCACTGGGACATATAGTCTATAATCACGACTCCCGTAACTGTGTAAGGTATTATCTATATGTGTCATCTCTACCTTGAAGGGGCTAATTTGTCGGTAGTAAGACATTGAACATTTAGTTTATTGCTTTTTTATACTAAAATTGATTGTGTAATATTACTTGTAGGTCGGCGTTCGGTGAGTGCGTCTCATTTTAGCGACCATCAAGGCCCTACACTAAGCATAGCGGATTGTATCCAACCATCGTGATAGAATCGCGTCAGACGAGGATGTATAAATTCTTTATCTTAATTGCAATATTTCCCATTGATTGTCTTTCAAAGGAGCATCTAAATCCTCATACTATTCTTTATTGAAGAGATTACAGTGGAATTGCAGTGGAGTTGTTTCTTGATGGGAATTAAGGCCTCGAATACTGGTACTGTAAATTGTCACATCCTGCGCATAACAAGTTATATGGGTACCCGGGCAATCTAAAGCTGCTGGTATAAGGCCTCATGACCATTTCTTTTTTTCGTCTTGTTTGTAATGTACTGTTACTATCAATCCCTTGTGCCGACTATTAGTGTCAGCATGATCCATGCTAGATTATTTTTACGAAAGAGGGACTTGCATACCTTCACATGTCAGAGGTCATGGGTCAACTGTACGTCTAATGTGCCCCCACACCACTACCTCCAGGTACCAAACAGCTTCGAAGTCTGTTTGATTCTGGTACTCTGTCTATACTATGCGAACAACATTCTGCTAGTGGCTCAATTAATCATCAAAACTGGGAAACAGATTGTCGTGGCGTCTTAGACAGAGGCGTGGGTTTAGGGATCCGATTATTGCGCTACGTAATAGTCGTTTGAGGAGGGGGAGGATAAGGTTTCGCTGAGAATTTCGAGCGGGGGGGTTTTTTGTTGGTTTATTAGGGTATATATGTGGGTTGATCGTGGAAATAAAATAGGGTACTTTTGTGTTTACTTTATAGGTAGGTTTTCTGGATATCTGGTGGGGTGTGGGTTTTTATATCAAATCAGTGGAGGGCGCGCAGTAGATGATAATGGGTGAAGTAAGCTATGCTGCAGTGCTTCGTTAGTATTGTACTGTTGGTAGTGTAGTGGTGAGTTGGGGTGCGGCACAATTAAAGGAGTATCGCAATTGTGAAGTAAGGGAAAGAGGTTGGGAGTATTTGGGTTGTGTTTCTGGTGGGGACTAGGGATAGCGGGGAGAGGCTATTTTGGGGATGCTCTGTGCAGATTTATTGTTTGGTGGTTAGCTGCTAAGTGTTGTAGTGGCGGTTTTTGGTGATGGGTATGTTTGGGATAAATCATCATGGCGTGCGAGGTTGGTTGTCGAGAAGGGGGTTTTGCGAGGGAGGGGGTATTGATGGGGTGGGGATGGGGCTGGAAATAAAACACTGGTCAGGTGGGGGGGGACACAAGGGATTGTTGTTTACAGTGGAGGGCGGGGTGGGGTGGGGTGGGGGCGGGGTAAGTTCGAGAGTATATGATTGTTAAAGTGGCTATGTGTATAAAAGTCAATCGGAATTCAGAGTATGAAGTGTTGATTGTGATTTGTAGCTGGGGGTAGGTGTTGTTTTTTAGGGGCGTGGAGGTTTGCGCGTCAACCGGCTTTTCTGGGATATTAGTAGTGGGGGGTTTTGGGGAACATTTGGTAAAGGATGTGACGCTGAGATGGGTCTGGTATTGTTGTTATAAAAGAATCTTATTGGGATGTATTATGATTTTCATACATATTGTGTGGCGTCGCAGTGAGAGACGAACTGCTGGGAGGGGGGGTTAATGCGGGGATGGTTAATAATGGGTGTGTCCTGGGCGTGCGTAGGAGGAGAGGGTGCTGGGTTTGGAGCGTTCTTAGTGGGTCTTGATTGGTTCTGGTGGATTGTATCAAGTTTGTATTCTTTCTTGGTTTTGACTGGCAGGGGGGTGGGGTTTTGTTTTGGTTTTTGTGGCTGGGGTGAGTTGATGGGCACCAGGGGGTGGGGAGGGCGCGTTTCTCCTGTTGTTTTGGTCTACCAATATAATTAAGACGTTTGTATAGTGAGGAAATTTTCCGACTAGTTGCATAGTACATAAATGGCTAGACTCTCGGCAAGTTTCGATTCTGCTGCATGCTGCATACGGACCCCATGCGAATGAATATATCCCAAGATACATGATCATAGAGGGTCAAGCTTTGATTCCACAAATGTAAACTTCAGAATGCAAAACCAAGTATATTGAAAGTCGAGGATATGGAAGATAGCCTTGAAGAGGACAGATGTTACAAATGAGGCACTCACCAAAGGAGTATTAAGACCGGCTGACAAGTGGGCCAGGAAGCGAAGGGAAAACGTGCCCCCCCTCCCGAGCTACCGTCTTCCACTCCCGAGAGACCAGGGGAAAATAACGACTCTGCAAAGGGAGGCAGAAGGAAAAAAGATTGACTTCCCGAAAGGGACGGCAGCTCAAGAAAAAGATTGACTGCCGAAAGGGAGGCAAGCAAGAATATAACGGGAATGGCAAGGGCAAGGCATCTGGCAAGAAATATTTGGTTGACTGTCTCATCGACACAGGGATAGCAGAAGAAATTATTTTTGTTTAGATGCAACGCGGTTTTTCTTGAGATTACGACATAAGGGAGTTTGTATTTTCCTTGGCACATGTATAACGGAACTATATGGTAACACCCAACGCCCTGAACTGGACACCAAAAAATTATGCACTCCAGATTCGCCATGATCAAGTACATCGGGAGACTCTTACGATGTACTGTGGGGGGGGATGGTACCTTTTAGTCCATGTTGTTGTGAAGAAGAATTGAATTTGATGGGTTTTTATGTAGTTTTGATACTTAATAGAGAGTTAGTAAGTTGGGAGCGGTCGTAGTCAGTCGTTGTTGTCGTTCGGCGGGAGAAGATTGTGTGGATCTATGGCTGTTAGCAGGAAACGGCCTCATTTTTGAGAGTTTTTGCACCAAGTAATGAGAAGAGATTGACCAGTGGACATTTATGAAATGCTAAACGCATGGGATTTTTTGCTTTAAGCATACGAGTAGTTTTCACTATTGTAAGAGTGTATCTTTTCGTTAGTATTTTTATGGGCATGGTGGGGATTGAAAAACTTATGTCGTGCCCTCGGGCGTTGAGTATTATTCACCTGTTTCTCCTGACACGTGTATAGAGACATACTTCTGGAGAAATGGAGTCACCCCCCCCTGCTCTGGGACGGCCCGAAAAACCAAGATCATAAAGAGAGATGATCATTATTGAGCAGCCTAAAGAGATAGTACCATGGTCCTGTCCTAAAGAGAAAGTCTTCCTCATCGGAACAAGGCATGCTTGAGAGAGGCCTGGAAGTGTGTTACTCACAATGTCGTCATGTTAGATGCCCCCCCCCCCAAGAGTATAAGGACAGCGCCCACCGAGAAGGCAAGAACCTACGGTTCCGTTGGTAATTAAAAGAAAAAGGGTGCGTGATTAGACAATTTTAAGGCACCTCTCAAAAAACTTTTCAAATCAAGTTTGGACAATTATCGAGGACCAGAAACAAAGGTAAACACCAGTCTTGATAGGCCCACGAGAATGACTATAAATAATAAAAACATCACAATTACAATTGAAAAGGAAACATACTTGACACGAAAAAACCTTTTAACCATAGGAAAAGGGAAGTATTGTAATAAATAAAATTGTCGGCACCCATGGACAACAATTCAACAACTGTAAATTGCCTTAGAAAGGAAAAACCCCTACTTGCGCCTGCAATTGACTAAAATGGGTCCAGAGGAAGGTGGAAAATGGGACGGTTCAGACGCTAAAGGTCCAACCATAATGAACAACAGGATCCTTACAACCCCCCCAGTGTGTGAAGACTGTAACATGCACAAATGGTGTCACCCATAAAAGTCAGTGTGAGTTTTTTTCTCACCTGGTGCAGGCAGATCAATACACCTACACAGAAACAGGTGGAGATTAAACTGCAACCAAGGACGTAAGCGACCATGACACTTCCCGTTACCAGGATAAATGTGAAAAACGCGATATGTGGGGAAGGAATCATAAAAGCAGCAGTGATAAATGAACCAATCTACCCTCTCTATTTTGGGGTGTAGATATGTCTTCTTGGGGAATCCCAAGAGACCTGTGACCATTGAGCAACAGTGCAGACCATATCACAGTCTAAAAAGGAGGAGCATAAATCCAATAAATACCCATCCAGATTGAGATGAGGAGGAAGGCACAGGCGGAGGATAAGACCCTCAAGCCTTGTTTTAAAGAAATTGCCAAATGTCATACCACTCCACGAACGGGAGATTTTTATATGAATAACAAATTGCTATATATCCAGGCTGGCACTGGATCCAATGGTACCGGACCGCTGGTCCTTCCCAAGTCATATAGGACTAAAGTGTTGGAACTAGGGCATGCGATTCCCTTCAGTGGTCATATGGGGATCAGCGCAACAGGACAGCGTATAGCTTGTCATTATTTCTGGCCAGGAATAACTGAGACATAAAGAGATATGTAAAATCCTGTCCAGAGTGCCAACGGGTTAGCTCAAAAGCATTGGACTGCTCTTCAGTAAAACTCTAGGGGAAATGCCCATAGTGGGAAACCCCTTTGAAAGAGTTGCCGTGGAAATTGTGGGACCTCTCACTCGGACCAAGAGGAGGAACAGTTACATTCTGACTCTGGTGGACACTTGTTCTATGTGGGGAGAGGCGGTAGCCCTGTCATCAATTGATTCGAAGCATGTGGCAGAGGCATTACTCACAGTCTTCACCAGGCTAGGCTTTCCCAAATAAATCTTGACTGATAATGGCTCTCAGTTCAAGGGGAAACTAACAGAAGAAGTATTTAGGATCTTTCAAGCCAAACACTTTCATTGTAGCCCGTATCATCCTCAAGAAAATGGCCAAGTGGAAAGATTTAACGGGACTCTAATGTCGATCCTGAGGAAGTTGGCACATGAAAAAACCAGATACATGGGATCAGTACCTTTCCGCCGCCTTGTGTGCCTATCGGGAGGTACCCCATAGTTCAACCGGTATGGCCCCGGCAACATTGTTATTTGGAAGGCCAATAAAAGGTCCCTTGGAAGCCTTGTTAAGGACATGGACCGATGAAAAGGCAGAAGAAAATATTACCTCCTCATTTCAATATGTGAACGGTAACTGACCACTCGTCTTAAAACTGGCTGGAAACTTGTCAATGAAAATTTGAGACAAGCCAGAAAAAAGCATGCTGCCTATTACAATAAGAAAGCAAAGGATCGAGAATTAGCTGTGGGAGAGAAGGTGCTCCTTCTACTGCCCGGCAGCCAGAATAAATTGCAAATTGGATGGCAAGGTCCATATACAGTTCTAGAGAAGGTGTCTAGAACAAATTATAAGAGAGATAAGAAAGGGAAAGAGAAAATCTGTCATGTGAATCTCCTGAAGAAATATCTAGACAGAGAAAACCAGGAAGAGACACACCTACTGACCTTGTCTGTTGCAATGGAGATGAAAAAGGAACCACTCACTTCTCATGAATATCCTTTACATCCCTGTGAGACCGCTGCACAGGTCAAAATGAGCACACACTTAACGGAAAATCAGAGTGAGAGGGTCCAACAGGTTTTGAATAATCATACAGATGTGTTAACGGACCGTCCGGGGCATACAAATTTATTGGAGTATGATATGAAACTCGTAGACCCAACACCAATCTGTATGAAGGCTTATTCGACTCCGTTCGCTAAGGAAAAAGCTTTAAGGGAGGAGATAGATTATCTGTTGAGAGAAGGGATTATCTCGCACAGTGAATCTCCCTACAGCTCCAGTGTGGTTCTGTTGAGAAAACCCTCTGGAGAACACAGGCTGTGTATAGATTACAGGAAACTGAATGCTGTCACAGAAGGTCAGGTGGATCCATTACCTGATACAAATCAGCTGTTTGCCAGGCTGAATAAAGCTAAATATTTCTCTAAGGTGGATCTGAGTAAAGGCTACTATCAGATTCCAGTAAAGCGGGAAGTCAAACCTTATTTAGCCTTTAACACCTCGGAAGGACATTATGAATTGAATATGTTGCCATTCGGGCTGAAAAATGCACCGAGTGTGTTTTCGAGGATGATGAGAAAGTTACTGGATCCCCTGAAGAATCCATGCATCACCAACTTCATTTATGATATTCTCATAGCAACAGAAACATTTGAGGAACACATAAACTCTCTGAATATGTTGTTTGATCGACTAAGAGAGACCAATTTGACAGCTAGACCGACGAAATGCTGTGTTGGATGTAAAGAGCTAGAATTCTTGGGACACACAGTACATCAGAGAAACATGAGTCGTAAGTTGAACACAGCAGAACAAAAATATTCAACAAGTGAAAAAGAATGTCTGGCGGTCATATGGGCTATAAAAAGGTTCCAGACTTATCTTTATGGAAAATCATTTAAGATCCAGACAGACCATAAACCACTCGTGTGTCTGTCACAAGCAAGGCATGAAAATGCTAGATTATTACGCTGGTCTTTGCTCTTACAGCCATTCCAGTTTACTATAGAGTACATTCCCGGGAAAACCAATGTCGGCGCTGATTTTTTAAACAGACATCCGTACGACGAACATCAGAGTAATCACCAGGCATAGATAGTAAATTCATCTATGTGTATTTGGAAATAGGAACTGACATATGATCGTCTGTTCTAAAGGGGAGGGGGGGACATGTGTAGTGAATTTCTAAATACAATAGCTAAATTAGTATATAACAATATAGGGCATAAAGGCAAAGATAAGAAAGTACAAAGGAATTTCTGCTAGAACTAGTGCTTGTCGCCTACGCCTTCAGCTATTTATTTGCTAACGAATAGCCGAACGAAACGGTACCCAATTTTTTCAAATTCGTCCTTGACATAAACACCCACTTTTCCTAGTTCTAAGAAATATTTACATAAAAATGCAGTGTGGAACAAGGAGGGAGCAAGGATAGATGAAAATGCTAATTCGTTTCGCATTGATTTT
Source organism: Oreohelix idahoensis (assembly GCA_024509875.1). Classification (NCBI taxonomy): domain Eukaryota; kingdom Metazoa; phylum Mollusca; class Gastropoda; order Stylommatophora; family Oreohelicidae; genus Oreohelix; species Oreohelix idahoensis. The sequence continues at coordinate 21,441 of JAMPIV010016047.1, read as the reverse complement.
AAACTAAAAGCCAACTGTAGCACAGTGGAAAGCCTTGCCTTAGGGGTTTCCCCAAATAAAATAAAAAAAAGTTAGAATTGTGGACACTACGGTCATGGAAACACTTTTAGCTCTTATTGTGAATGACCTAAACTCTCGTAATTAGCTTGAAAGTACATGAGAAAAGAATTGAACAGGAGGTAGTTAAAAGCAACAACTAACATGGAAAAAATTATAGAATTTTGAACTAAACCACATAGCACCTTAAAAATTGTATATTCGGGTACCTGAGGACTTGCTGACCAAGAATATGGTGTTAGTTATATAAATAGTCCGTTGACTAATCAAATAATGGTAAAACAATACATAGAGATCAGAGATACTGTCAGGTCAAGTCATTTCTGCTTAGATTGGATCGCATATTTTTTGTGAAAAAAGTAGGTGACAGATAGGCTAACATAGTACAGCGAATCCGATTGGGCGGCATTTAAAGTGAGACGAAATATTATTGGCTGACCTTTGAATAAACATAAATAGCTTAGTAACGTAGAAAAATTTAAATGATATTTTTTGAAAGACAGTTTACCCTTGTAATATTAAAAGTGACTGGCCAACTGCGTCGATATTGTCAGAATAGGCGTTAGGAGGAACGCCATTTTCCTAAGAAATTCTACCAGAGATAGATGAGATCAGGCTGTGCTTTCAAATACAATTTCTAGGCAGCCTGGACAATAAAACAGATCGAAACTGTAACAGTCATCATCACTGTGTATATCATTGAAGAATTTGTGGTAAGCTTGACATTTATTAACATGTATTTTATATAAAATTGAATGTGAAATAATAACATGTGTCTGTGCTTGAGTGGGTCTATAGCGACCATGAGGCAAAGCATAGGGATTGATCCACCATGTGATAGACTGTCAGAGAGGTGTAAAACTACAAGAATATGTATGATTGTCATAAAGGAGCATAACACCTATACTATTCTATGGAAGAGATTACAGTTGGAATTGCAGTGGCGTGGTAACTATTAGGGGAAAGGAATACTTGTGTACATTGTCACATCAAAAGAAAATGGTGGCATAGGTTGGTATAAGGCTATGACCTTTTTTTTTGTTTGTTTGTAATGTACATGTCCTTAACTGTGGACTATTAGTGTATGCTAGATATTACGAAGAATGCATACCTTCACATTTCAGAGGTCCTGGGTACTGACGTTAATGTGGTACCAAACGCTTGAAGACTGATTGATTCAGGACTCTGTCTATATACTGCGAGCCCATGCTAGTGGCCATTGCCTATCAAACAGGGAACAGATTGTCGAGCGAGCAGAGGAAACGTTCTACCTATATTCTACGGCCAAGATAAGTTCTTGTTCGGCACCTGAGAGCTCAACTCTTTTAAAAAGGAATAAAACTGGGACAAATATTTAATAGTTCCACAAGTGACAAAATAGAAACAAACATTACTAAAAAGGAATGATTTAAAACAACCGCCTATTGGTATCACCAGTATTACCTTAGATTAGGAGAACACTACATAAGTATATTCGATTAATAATTTTATGTATGGACAGAAGATCTACTGTGTAAATTGACAAATGTAAATAATTATTTGATTTCACTTTTAAATTGTCAGTCCTGATTCAACATAAATTATAATCAGGATAATAAAATTTTAAAAATTATATTTACATAATGTTCAACCACAGTCTTAATTAAGATAGCCTTTTAAAGTGTCGTTTATATGTTATTGTGGTAGTACTGTGTGTTGTTGTGAATAATAAACTATTTGTTTGTATGTTTGTTGGGTGTTGTACCTTACACTCTACCATCATAACCCTAGACATTACACGAAGTCATTTAATATAATAATATAAATACATTTTGAATGAGATAAAAAAGGTGGTAGCGGAAAGGTACCCTGAAAAGTTCACAATACTATTGGGTAAATTCAGGGACCGTCATAGCTAATCTCATTTATTACAATAATAACACCTACAACAATTCATAACATCAAAATCCACCACAAATGGCTGTCGACTGCCATATTGTGATTGTTGTCTGCAGTTGCGTGCGATATGTCCAATCATCCCACAATTGTAACATGTAATCTGATTAACATGGTGAACTGGAGCAGGATGCGAATTCACTGGGGTAGTGTGTCGGTTGTGTCTCTTGTCTTCGTTCCTGTGAAATGAGTCATTTTAGCGTACATTGTGTGAATAAGATGAGCGTTGATGATCGTTGAAGGTTGCATTGTCTCTCCGCCATCTTGGACGATAATGGTCAACTTCCATTGGTTCGGTAAGATAGTCTGATTGCGGTTCTCTGCCGATCCTTTGATGAAATCTTTTCCGAACATTTTCTTCGTATACAGCCGTTTGAATTGTTTCTGTGATTGACTTCGAGTCTTTTCTCAATAGGTGGAGTTTCAAATTGTCTGCCCACAAACCATCAATGAATATGCCTACTAAGTGTCGCTCTAATTCTTCCGTGGGGATTGAACCTCCTAAAAAAGCATCTTCGGCTAGGTTAAGCAACCGGTCTCCGAACATTTGCACTGGCTCATGACGTTCTTGCTTTATCTTCATTAAAAGCGTCCAAGCATGCTGACAGTCTGTGATGTTTGAATATCGACTTACCAATTCCTTGCGAAGGCTCTCGAACGTTTCCTGTAATAAGGCTTTACGCGACGACGTAGAAAGTCTGTAACCAACCCATCAGAAGATAAAAAGGCAATTCGCTTGCGTTCGGAATCAGTAGCTGTGTCAATGATGGATGAGAACTTATCCATGTCAATAAGCCATTTGCGGAATAGTGCGGGGTCTCCAGAAAATGGTGTAACAATCGATCTAATTGAATGGAACTTAGCATAGTGATCTACCTGATGAAGCGATTCTGTAATCTGCATCAGTGCTTGCATTGTCCCCTGTGGCTGTTGATTTTGTGACAGATATAGCTGTAACATCTGCTGTGGGCGCATTTGTTGTTGAGCTAGGGCCTCGGGGGTACTTTGAAGATCCATGATAATTACTGTTTACAAAGTATGATCAAAATGACAAGGGCGTGAGCTGGTCACGAGGCACCAAATAAACTAATGTGACCGTAGTGACTGGTTACTGCATCAAATAGACTATGTCACAGTTATAGCAATCTAGCAAAGTTATATGCCAAACCTTCACACCATGCAGACCTTTCGTCACAGGTGGTACATATTTTCTTCTGAGTTCATTGATATTGAATTTCCTAGTGATCGTAGTGGTTACTGGTTTACTGATATATCTTATGGGTGGTAACTGGCGACTGCCAGAGGTGGGGTTACCCAAATGAATGTTGGTTCAAGACCAGGTCCTTTCTACTCACTGCAGGTTGTCATGTGATCAGTTGTATCCCATTAGGGCTTTCGTACTCAACATACATGATGAAGTAATAGTTTTTATCATGGAAAACTGTTTATTAGTAGAGTCCAAGGGACTAAAAGCAATGTTCATTACAAAACTCAATACCCTGGCTATCAGCGGCCAGAACGCCTGTGGGTTACATAAATCGTGAGGTCTCTGCACAAGGACATCATCATAATAATATGTCTGCTTGACTCTGCTAAAATGTCGATAGGCCTTTGCCTAGAGTCTCAATATACATTTCTTAGCAGACTAATCATTCTAATAGAAAAAATGGTTATCATACAAACCGTGTGAACACATCCCACAAAACTGGAAAACACGGTCTCCTCGATTAACATACTTGTGAAAACATTGAATCTTTCAGTGGTCAGGTATTTCCTTGCCCAGAGGTTAATCACACAACTTTTAAAAAACACGGGGCCGCACTAAGGTATTCAACCTTCTCCCGTAAACACGTCTACATCATTGCAGGTGAACTCCGTGACTGAGCTGTGTTCTGACTGCGGTGGTCAAAAATAGCTATCGACGATTTCATTGGCCAAACTCGACCAGTGATGTTTTGTTACCAACTAATCTTGCTCAAGATCTTTAGCTATTCTTATATTACTGTTTAACGTGGTAGCTAGCGTTAACACAGGCCATCCGGTGACGCCTTCCTAACTCTGTTCATCTCTCTTCTGACCACGCTCTTCCTCCCACTGGTTATTTTCCTCCGCCTCCTTCCGACTTTGATACAGCCCCTGAGTCCGACTCTTCAGATGTTGAACCTGCTCTTCCAACCTCTGATTGTTTTCCTCCCCCTCCCTCCGATCTTGACTCTTCCCCCGATTCTGCTTCTTCTGATATTGAACCTGATGTTCTCCCCCCCCCCCCCCCCCAGCTCGTTTCCCCTCTAAATGTCATCATTCGACCTAATCTAGCGATTCTGCCCCCCTTCCTAAGTACCTTCTCCAGCAGGCCGTCCATGTGCGTACCCGTTTTCGTCATTCCCGTGGTTCTGTTCATTCTCCTCACCGTAGTCCCTCCAGTCCGCCTCCCCCTCCCCTGTCACACCTCCGTCCCGTAGATTACGTATTCTCCTCCGTTGTCCTCCTACCAGTTTGCAGCCTCCACTCTGACCCTCCCGTAGGGTCCTACCCACTCCCGTTGTCCATGCCATTGTTCCTCGCTCCCAACCTACACAGTACGATCCTCGCCTGTCATCGCAAGCCATTGAAAGATTGGAAGCAATGAACATATTCGCAAAGATGTTTACGAATTGAACTTTACTTACCTCCAGAAGCCGACTCCTGTCATGTTGACATTTCCTGCCCTGATGTCATTTTCTAGCATGATATCCACCCTGTTTCTCGTGTCTTCCGAAGCAGTTCTCTTACACAATACTCCTCCTGCTGAATTGCTTGATCCTGATGTTACCGTGAAGACCAATCGTTACGCATCCTTGGACACCTCGGTTACAGACTTTACGCACATTTCCAGTTGTGCTATGAAGTCCAATAGTCGTTATTTTTGGAGGGATGTCACTTTTTTTTGTCCGCGAGAAAGACATTGCCGACAATGACAGTACATGGACAGTTACCCTCACGACCTCCTTTCAACCACTGCTGAAGGAGATCCACCAACTCAGAAGATCTCTGCATTCCTGATATATTGTAGTTGATATATTTCCCTTTCACACGCGTTAGCGTCATTATGTCACATTATTTTTGTCTGATATTATATTTGACCATCTGTTGTGCCCCTATGATTTATTTTTGCCATGCTTTTGACAAAGATTTTGCTCAGATTGTAGTGTTTAGTTCGTTCTGTTGTACCAAATAAAAGTGTTTACCTAATGTACATCTTCACTCGCCACTTATGTTTGCATCATTCACGACTTTTTATGATGATGACTCCATATTGCGTTATGATTGTTTGAATGTCCGGTTATTGTTACACCGATATTCGTACATGTGGTTTAAATATTTGCCCATTTATCCATTGTGTCCCATTGTCCGTTGATTACCATGTTTCCATTCCATTCATTGTTTCCGGTTATTGTTACACCGGCAAAGTCATTTTTTTTATTATGACACTTACCCATTTTGCCCATACTTTGCCACCAAGTTTTGTGGTTCGATTTCCGTTTGTTTCATTCATGTTTTTTTCTCACCCACTTCAGTCGACGTGTAGGGTGACGGCCATTTTGGGCATCCACCATATTTTATGGGCACACGCCATTTTTTTGTGTGGCTAGTTTTCCTTTGCGACGTTAACTCGCTGTCATGTTATATCATGTTTATGATTCGCATGTGTTTGAGAGATAACGATAACCATAAACCCATAAAAGCGGTTTGGTAGTTCATTGATGATTATTCCATTACTGTTCTGATTTGCCCATTTGTTGCCACTTATTAGTACTAGTTGTAGCTACCATGTCCCCCTGTCGTAAATTTGATAGGTAATAGAGATAGGTTTGGCCCTTCTGGATAAAACTGGATAAAACAGGCAAAGTGTTAAATGAATGAGAATTAAGGTAACAGAAATAGAGTGCACGAGTAAATAGTTTAAGGGTAGAATCTGTCCCTGGATTGAGAAGATACTCTAGTCCAGCCTATCTTTACGACTATAATTTATTAACGGACAATACTACTCTCCGTACACAAACATATACGTTTAACTATACACACACACACAGTTAAGTGACGATAAAAAATGCACAAACGTGAAAAACTATGGTAAATGGAATATGGGTTTGGACTGAGCTAACCCACAAAAGTAATTAAGTTTTGTTATGTTTATTATCATATAAACTGGTTTACGACATCCAACATATATAAATCAATAAAATCATAGTTTACAGAGTTTTGAAAAATTTCCCCCAATAAGTGCCCTCCTCTCTGTTGAGAGAAGATCCCGCCAGAAGTTAAGAACCTCAAAAGGTCAAAGATTAACGCTAGGGTATAGCAATAGACAATACAGTAAAGAACAAAGTTCCTAGTTAATCTATCCTGTAAAATAACATTATTAGCCAACAAAATTAAAAGTGAGTTCAATGATTATACAAAAGACGAAATATTCACTCCGCTTTCTCTCACTCTGTCAAATATGTGGCCACATTCAATCTCGCTTACCTATTAGTTGCTATCCAACTTATTGAACATACATATCAGTTGACAGATCTATCATCATACTGGGTTGTGCTTCTCCGAAAATAAGCGCCAGTTCCTCCACGAATTGTTAATTTCCCTAAGGGGAACGCTTACTTTGGTAATGCTTATTGAATATGATGCTGTCACATCAGATAGTTCATGTAGCAAAATACATTCCGCGATCTAGTGGTCACAGTAGAAAATACACAGTACTTCCGCTGGTTAAGGCAACATATGGTTGGTAAACCGTTAGTAAGAAATGGACGATGCTGAAAGTATCTCCTGTCGGCTTTTCTCTCTGGTGTTGATGCCGATCCTGAAACAATGTATTATCCGGGATAAATCGAGTGGGAATCACAATTGTCAGTAGTCAGAAAAATATGTTATGGTTAGATCTTTGGCCACAGCAGGCTGATAAAAATAGAATGAAAAATATGGGTATTTGTTTGTCCAGTTAAAATTATCTATTATTATACATATGCTTAGACTCTCTCTATATGAAAACAAGAAGACCGAGAAGGTCAACATCACTGACCCGAATAATAATAAGAATTTTTTACTGGTGCTAACTCGACCGCTGGTAGCTGGTTTGTGATCCGTGCTAAAATTAGGGGGAAACAAAACATATAATCACAATATCAATAACCTATCCTATTTAGCGCAAATGTAACATCTATTGTCATTACTAGCTATTTGTTTCGCCACATGATATTACACTAGTCACTTACACAGTTACACATAATGGATTAGGAGTAAATTTATATTCCGTCAATAGTCAGTCACCTAGTGTATTTATTAGCGAGTAATTTAAATCTACATTTCACTGGAAAATTTAGCTATGCGTTATTTAATTACGCTAGTATTAGCACTTAGACAATCCCGTTGAATTATAATGATGAATTTAACACATAGAATCACTTGAATGCTGATATATATTACCGCAAATCATAAATATGAACCAATCTCCACGAAATCTAAAATCCACTTTATAAAATCGCTTTAGTATAACTAACTAGATATCTCAAAACAATCCTAAAGCGACTAGATACTGACTTAGGAATCATGGAGTATTTTATATAAAAATGGTATTCTTTCACTAGCTAGTGCGAGAAACCGCGCCTTTGGCCGCATTTTGGGGAAATCTACAGTTCGATTCCCGAATGAAAGATTTTTCTCTCACCTATGCCGACCAGCGACATAGACGTTGCCAGCAACAAACCGACTTTGATCTCGTCTCTCTGCTGTAGACCAGATACGTGGATTAAGTCCCCCTGAGAAATGTAACCATCAAAGATACGTCTTTAGTCTTATTGCCCTTGGTTCTTCAAACAAACAAACCGTTCTCTTCCACGAGCTTTCTTGTCAGAACTGTCTCTTCGACGATTTGGCCAATCGCTCGCGTGATAATTCAGACAAACGGCTCATACTCGCTGACTGTTATCTGTCCGGTCGCGGACTAGCTAATAGGTTTGTTTGTAAGCACTCATTAATGCATGAAACAAGAAAAATAGGCGTGGCTTCAAAGGAGAGTCTACATTCAGTGAATTTCGTGACTTTCGCGTAGCAAAAAAATATAAACCTTATATGGAGGGAGGGGGAGTTGATGGTCACTACTGCACTATTTACATATATATATATATATATATGTGTGTGTGTGACAACCCCTTGTCCTTTAAGGTGTCCCTCGATTATGTTATGTCCATCAACCCCTACTCCTTCATGATTCCTTATTAAAATGTTACTGGTATTATTTCTTCCATCCTTCCCATCTATTCATTATTGTATTCCTTCCGATATTATTTCTGGTGGGATACTTGAACCCCAATATTTGTAGAGTTAGTAATTTTTTTTTTCTCTAGGGACTAAAGTGTCTCCCTTCCGGGATACACTTTAGTGGCCCCGGGCGTATGTGACCGTATTGACTTCCACGTCGGATTAGCACTCGGATGCTGCCACTTATTAGAGTTAGGGTAAGAATACTTAACCAAGATTTAAACACTAATTATTTGAGCGTGACTAGTTAGTAAATAAACACTAGCCACAAATCCTATGAGTCATTCAATCATGGTGTACATGAAATGACGTCATCAAAACGTGGGGTTAGAATTGATACAAGTTAGGACGGAAGTCATTGTTTTGTTTTGTAGAGTGAGTGAGTTGTTTTTGAGCACGGGACGAGCGGCGGCAGTTTGTTTTCACCATCTCGTAAGTCCGATGGCTGTGTGTTATTTTCTGGGACGACTGGTTTGTATACCTCTGAAGAACATGTATTTATGAACCAGCATACAGTTTTCAGAGTGTGCAACCACCAAATAAAGGTATTCGTTTATTTAGACAAAATTGGACTTATTTCTTGATTGTCAGTTGGAAGTGTTATTTGTTTACATCAGGTTATCGAAAATAAAATACTACCTTATTTTGACGATCATACAGCCTAAATCATAAAAACAGAACGAGTCTCCCAAAGAACTACCTGGGTTTTATTAAAAGTCACCTCTGTAATTCACCATCTCTGGTGGTAGCCAGTAAACAACAGAAGAACATTGACAAAAGATACTGTCCCAAAAATATTTATCCTGTCACAGAACGATTTTATTTATTTCTTCACCCTGTCATTCACTATTGAAGTCAATACTTCTCTTCTTTGTTCCTTAGCAGCCGACCGTCAAAGCAGTCAGTGGCCATCACGCCTGATGGCGTCTTGTAGTGCAACAACAAATTGATTCCACCTTGCTCGGTCGGTGGCCATCTTTCGCACAGCGCCCCAACCCATGCCCATTCCCCGCATCCCAGCCTCCACAGTATTCCGCCAAGCCGTTCCTGGTCCACCTCTCCCTCGCTTCCCCCCATGGGTCCCCTGCATGGCTGCCTTCAGCGATGGCACCGGGGTCCCCCTGAGGACATTGCAAACCCAGCCCCAGCGCCCGCCACCCACGATGGTGCGCATGTCCCCCCGCCCGCTCCGAGCTAGCAGATCTCGGTCGGTGATGGCACCTGGCCAAAAGACTTGGTGACTTTTTCCTTGGCATGCCGTGTGAAAAGATGACAATCTCGACCCCTCCCTATCTGCAACTCTCCAGCACCCCGCACCATAGAGAAGCACAGAAAGCACTCAGCTCTGACACAATCCTAATCCTGTGCTGTGCTGCACTGAGAGGTCCCCCCAGATGCCGCTTAGACCAAAAAAGGCTGTCCTCACTTTTTTTACTCTGCCGCCGATGTCCCCGCTCGCTCTGCCGTCCGGTATCACCACGCATCCTAGGCATGTAAAGGCGCCCGTCTGCTCCAGGCGCCGACTACCTACCGACATGGGCCCAGGGTTGCTCACTCCGAGCGTCACGACCTCTGACCTCCCTAGACCGATGCCGAAGCCCATCAGCCGGCCACACCCACCACGTCCATCCGTTCCTCCCCGGACGTGTTGAAGTCAATACAGAACACCATAAATGAAAACATTATACATGAGATCAGATCTGAGCTGAACATCACCCAAAGCTCGTCAACCATTGCCCTTCAGTGGATAGTCTCACATTGTGGAATTACAGGAAATGAGAGAGCAGATGTTTTTTCTAGAAGTTTCAGTAAAATAGAACAATTCAGCCACCCATTTTTCTATCGAGAAGCTAACACATCATCCAAAACAAGTATAAATGCCAGTGGAAGAAATAAAGGGATATATATACGACAGATATGACCCAATCCATCAGTTTAATAGACACTAGCAGATCATCATTTTATGCCTGTGAACTAGCTACTATAGATTACTAGGTCACCTTTATCGCCTCAGGATATCTCATACTAATGAATGTCCATGTGGAACTGGTACCCAGACCCGTAAACATATTCTCCTACACTGCCCAACCCATGATGACCCATGACACGTGACCAGGTCAGCGCGTGATGAACTCAGGCAGAAGATACGGGGTTGCAGCGCTGATCTGGAAGAGACTGTGGACTTTATCCTGGGGACAGGCCAACATATTTAGCATGACTACAAACTTACCGCAGAAGTAGAAGGGCAACATCGTCGGACTAAAACTATACTCTACAAAGTAGAAGGGCAACTGTCTCATCTTCCAGAACCCCACTGAATATATGTAATTTCCAATCTAAATATTTCATACTTTTCAATGCAAAGGTATAAAACAATTTATGACTACAAACAACGCACAAATATGTAGATATATTTATGCACGGACTACAAACTTACCACAGAAGTAGAAGGCCAACATATTTAGCTTGACTACAAACTTACCGCAGAAGTAGGAGGCCAACATATTTAGCTTGACTACAAACTTACCACAGTAGTAGAAGGCCAACATATTTAGCATGACTACAAGCTTACCACAGTAGTTGAAGGCCAACATATTTAGCATGACTACAAACTTACCACAGAAGTAGAAGGGCAACATCGTCGGTAAACGCTATCTCTAAAATACAGACCTGTCTCATCTTCCAGAACCCAACTGAATATATGTCATTTCCAATCTAAATATACTACTCGTTAAAAGTCAAGGGCCACCCTATTATTTTCAATACACTGTTATATAAGCGTATAGAATGATTAAATGAAGGAAGTTTTTAGTAAAAATGGGTGCAATATCTTCCTCTGGCAGGCCTCTATGTACGTTAAGCATAAAAACAACTCACCGACAACCATGGTGATCACGAGCAATTTGGTTTGCTGACAATAAATTCACATTTTTAATCTGTTTTTTCAAACTTCCGTACAACCAAAAAGGGAACCCGTTACACACCCATTGAGGCATATTGGGAATATGGTGTTAGGCCCATATTATCTTGACCGTCGGCACACGAGGGGTGATGTAGTCGGCATCACGCCGGCCGGCTTAACCTTCCCAGAGTTGCTCTGGTACCCATTTGGGGCTGGGTCGACCCAGGAGCCGTTTGTGCAAATGCAATTATAAAAACTCTCGGATCGAACCTAGACCACTGCGCTAGGAAGCCAAGATGGGTTCCACTATGCTACAAATGACCCCGTATTGCAAACAGGTGAATAATTCGTGCTGATTCTGAATTGTTGGAATGGCGACTTTTCGTGAATGCTTGGAGAGAATTTGTTTTACAATCAGCAGACTTAGGGTAGTTTCATCACTTGCAAAAACCATGCCACCGAGAAGAAGTCTTGACACCTTACAAAGAATGAGGGCTATTGCGTGGGTAGAAAGTGATTTATCTGTCCGTGAGGTTTCTAGACGGCTTGCAGTGTCACACTCTACTATCCAAAGAATTTTGGAGAGATTTCAGGCCATAGGAAGTGTGGAGGATCGCCACAGGCCAGGTCGCCCTAGATGCACCAATAGACATGATGACCGGTAACTCTTGTTGTCAGCCCTGCGCCATTGAACAGTGACTTGTTCCACTCTAAGATGTCAGCTGAGACAAACTGAAACGTTAATGTCAGTCAAAGCACCATTCGCAGAGTTCGGGACTGGCAAGAATCCTGCAGTCAGAATCCTGCTTACTCCTTCACGACAATGTTGCGGTGTCGCCTCACACAAGTCCGGCAACACGGAAGCAATCACAAAATTGGGTTGGATGAATCTCCCCACTGTGTCCACCCAATATAGGATTCGATTTGGCACCCTCTGATTTTGATGACACAATTCGAGAGGTGGATCGTTAAGGGATGTCATGGCCCTTGGGAGGCTTTTACAGACACGGCAGGAACCCACTCTGACATCATGCAGCAACTTGACCGGCCCAAGATACCAGAACGAAATCTTGAGACCAATTGTTCAGCCTGCTCTGGAGGCCATAGGTGGTAATGCCATCCGCCATAAATGATAAGTACCCCAGTTGATGGGGATTATGTTGAATAATACCGATGTTTACATGACATATCCATGTATATTGTATATAAATTTCATGCTTTTTGAATAAACAGCTCCTGAGAAAAACGATGTGGTGCATTACTTTCTGAACGCCTCTCGTACAAGTTTTATCCAACCATCTGTGCACGGTGTAAAATAACGAAATGAGTGAAGTTACCTAGAATACTCTTTAAAATTAAATGCTAGTATTACAATCTGAGGTATTAACGACAGGTAATACAGTTTAGAGAAAGATTTTTTTTTCTTCTGAAAAACGAAACAAATTTGACAAAAAGAATTATACTGCACCAATATATAAGATTTGTATTATATATTTCATATATTTATTCTAAGTATATATATTTTGATATATATATATTATATATATATATAATATATATATATATATATATATATATATATATATAAATATGTATATAGATAAATATATATATATATATATATATATATATATATATATATATATATATATATATATATATATATATATATACTCGTATAATATATATAATTTATATAATTTATATATATATATATATACATACACAATCATTAATTTTAATACACATTTTAAGTCACTTGACGCTGGAGTAAAGGAAATATCTAGATGACGGAATGTAGTGAAAGGCTTGGTTTTGCTTGGTTATAAGTACCATCTTCTGTGCCATAAGTGCTCCGATCTCATCCCTTAGATCACACAAGACGATTCTAAGCATAGTGCACTGTCACGCGGTCACGAAATCAGTTGTGCCCTTTTACATATTTTTCGTTTTCTCCTGCATTATTATTTATTTCTTCATTTTCCTCACCGATCTTCCTATTATTTGGCATACATTTTTCACTTAAGTCGTCTAGACACTTTTGATAGAGGCGGTCATGGTTGACACAAGCTGGTGTCGCACGATCGACATAAGCAAGTCAAATTGTCAGTCTGGGAAATCCATATGAGAGATGTGCGAACGCCCAGGTGATAATGAGGTAATATTTCAACTGGATAATCTTTGTATCAATAATACAGATAGCCTGTCAGGAGAGATTGTGTTGGGAAAGGCATTAGCCAAGATATAAGTTCACCGATGGGTTTGTGAGTTGCATAAGTGCAATCGGAAGTATTACTGACATATTTGCTAGAGCTCCCGGGTTCAAATCCCGTTCGAGCCCACAATTGTCATGGAATGCCTCCCCTTAGCTCTGCAGTAGTTTTACACCAGTGGCCAACACTCAAGAGTATCTAATATGGGTCTTCTTGGCAGAGTTGTAGATAGAAGTATAATGATGTTTCTATCTCAAGGCAGTTTTCAAAAGATATTTTCAGAAGTCAAGAACAATGCTGGATAGGGCAGAGAATTATTAACTTATATCTGATCCGTCGCCTTTTGCACATAATTAAGCAACTGTTTTATCCCGAACGAGCCCCCAAGTATCACCAGGGAGGATCCCAATATGTGTATAAAAATTGTTGTGGTGGTAGGTTTTCTAAACTTTGTAAATTTTTCCAGGGTAGCTGTCGTTTGGCCTATTTTTTGTGATTTCCAAGTGCTGAATGACTTTTACCGTATGCAATTTGCACAAAAGACCTCCTTTTTAACCTTTATCCGCGAAGGCTAGGCATTCGATCTCACTACCCATGAGATGCGGAAAAGGGGGGGGGGGGGGGGTTGTTAGATATCATAGGACCCACTGATTTTTTTCAATAAAAATATTCTCTGCACTGGGAACCGAACCCGGTACCTTTAGAATTAGAGGTGGACTATAACTCTTACTCACTACCCACTCATCTATAGTAAAATGGAAATAACTCAAAAAATAAATATTTCAGGCGTGGTAAATATTCGCAGCCAACAGCATTGCCGTATTAATGCCCATTTCCTGAAATAGTCTTTTCCATTTGTCTAAATCTTCTCTTTTTATCAAATTTCTAATCAAGTATGATATAATGTAGCTCAATAGTAACTCGGCTTTGGTGTGTTAAGTAATCGCAATAAGAATATTTGGAGCACTGCATTACGACGTGGTCAAGACTGGGTTTATGAGAAAAAAGATGTGAAACAAGGCAATGCGTCTTACTAACACAAAAGACAACGAAAATTACGAACAGATGGCTGTCATCAAGGAAATGAAAGATAGCGAGAACTAAGTAAGAGAAAAAGTTAAAAAGAATAAATAGAAGAAATATCAGCTTGGTGAATTTGGTCTTTTGTTTTTTGTTTGCATATTTAACGCATTATTTTGTTTTTCATAAAGACTTTTGGTTGACTTTACTGCCACCATGACGAACAATGTGGTTGAGTCCTAAATAAAACTAAGTGGAATGGATTTTTGATTCCCCAATTTCGACACTAACGTGAGTCTACGTGATTCAGTCAAAGACAGCAATATCTGGGCAAATAACATATTTCATCCAACAGAAGATCATACGAAATAGATGTACCCCAGTCATTGTATCTATCAGGAGGGTTTGAAACTTTACACGTACACGCAACCAAACATATTTTTTCGATATAACGGTATTTGGATTTTATGTCCCAAGACTGTTATACGCTTTAAAAACTCGAATTATGCTAAGCGCTAGGCTCCATGGAAGGCAGGAATATAACTTTTACACGCTCATCAAGTTCATTTAGGTTGGTGGGATGGTCAAGAAGCATAATCTAGGACCCGGGTTCCCAACCTGTGGGTCTCGACACCCAAGGGGGTCGCAAAGTGTTTTCTGGGGGGTCGCAGCGGTTATTTTTAGTTGCAATTATTTTTATAGGAAATTTCACCACGAAGGTGTTCAACACTTATTTATTTCAATATGGCTACACTGCAATATTCTACTAGTGGTTGTAACGCTGATTTTTAATAAATGAACGGAAGTGACTTAAGGTCCACCGCGGCGGATGCTTAAAAAATATTAAAAGCCCGACATGTTCATACATATTTAACATTTTATATTACTTTAATTATTTGCTTTGGCGTGCCTGTAATATTTTTTTTTTCAAATTTCCACCGCGGAGGACCTTGTATCACTCCCTAAAAATAAAATATACAAATGCAGTGTTATCGTTAGAATAAAATTCTATGTTACAAATAGTAAACTGAAAAAATATTCACTAAAGCAAAATTCAACATCAAAATTCATTTTTAATCGGTGTCTCGATGTTTGAATAACAGACCGTCGAATAAAAGTGAGAAGCTCTCTTAACGCAGCTGGAGATCATCCCGTATGGTTTGATATGCTAGGGTCAAAGTCGGGCTTTCAGACAAAAGTGAAAGAACTTGCTCCCCAAGCAAAGGGCATTCACTGCATGATTCACCGATATGCTCTTGCCAGTAAGACTCTTCCAGCTTCTCTGCAAGAGGTACTTGATTCTCTGATCAAAATTGTGAATTACATCAAATCTGGGGTTCTCAACACCCGTCTGTTTAAAGAACTCTGAAAAGACATGAATTCTGATCACGAGGTTCTTCTTTTCTACATTGCTGTACGCTGCTTGTCGACAGGAAATGTTGTCAATCGTGTCTTTGAGTTGAAAGATAAATCAAGCTGGTCCTGGAAGTGCAAGGGAAACATGACCTTGTGGCTTACTTTAATGATGAAGCTTGGAAGAAAAGAGTTACTTACTTAGCAGACATTTTAGACCAGCTAAATAAGCTGAACCTGAAACTTCAGGGAAAGGAAGCACGCATTATCCAATTTCAAGACAACCTTCAGGCATTTGTATCCAAGCTCCAAAACTGGCGTCGGAAATAAATCTTGGAAACATTGCCATGTTTGAAAAACTCTTCCGTGTGGTAGAGGAATCTGAATGTAAGCTGGATGAGAATCTGAAGGAAGAGATTACTGGGCACCTTGAATCCATAGAAAAGGAATTTCAGCGGTACTTCCCTGAGCTTACAGAAGAAGAAGCTGCACTGGTATGAAATCCATTCTCTGCTTCCCTGAATGTAGCCAGAAGTCCCGATGAAGTACGAGTACATGATGAATTCTTGGATCTGCGGAACGATTCCTCGGCACGTAATTTGTGTTATGAAAAATTGCTGAGTCATTTCTGGTGTGCTATGTATCAGTATTATCCAAATGTCACCATGATTGCCTTTCGACTTTTACTTCCATTTGCCTCTACATATCTCCGCGAGAGTGGATTTTCAATGCTTCTTCGTATCAAAACAAAGACAAGAAACAGACTGAATGTTGAGGATGACATGAGGTTGGCTTTTGACAAACAGTCGCGAATTTCGAAGCGGGTTGCCCAGATGCAAGTACAACAATCGCATTAAATATTAGGTTAATTAAATATTAGGTTAGAATTATATTCTGAAAAATCTATTTTTAATGTGTTTTCTTTACACTATTAAAAATGCCTTTTTATGCAAATGTGGCGGAGGTCGCAGGTTACTTGGCTATTATAAAAGGGGGTCGCGACTCGAACAAGGTTGGGAAACGCTGGTCTAGGATAAGGAACCATGACCCAAAATAAGAGGCAGGAATATAACTTTGACACGCTCATCAAGTTCATTCAGGGTGGTGGGATGGCCAAGAAACATAGTCATTTCTAGGATATAAAGCAAGACCCAAAAATGGAAGGCACGTCTATGGTAATGGATGACGTAGAACAAAATATTAATTTCTACAAGGTGTTTCTTGAAGAAAACAAACGAAAATGGCAAAGCCAAGCTACATATTAGTAAATCTCCTGAATATCTACCGTTCTCATTGACCAAAGAGACATGCCCATACATATGGAGCCAAAACAAAAGAAAATGGCAAAGCTAAGCTCCATATTAGTAAATCTCCTGAATATCTACCGTTCTCATTGACCAAAGAGACATGCCCATACATATGGAGCCAAAAGAAAAGAAAATGGCAAAGCTAAGCTCCATATTAGTAAATCTCCTGAATATCTACCGTTCTCATTGACCAAAGAGACATGCCCATACATATGGAGCCAAAACAAAAGAAAATGGCAAAGCTAAGCTCCATATTAGTAAATCTCCTGAATATCTACCGTTCTCATTGACCAAAGAGACATGCCCATACATATGGAGCCAAAACAAAAGAAAATGGCAAAGCTAAGCTCCATATTAGTAAATCTCCTGAATATCTACCGTTCTCATTGACCAAAGAGACATGCCCATACATATGGAGCCAAAACAAAAGAAAATGGCAAAGCTAAGCTCCATATTAGTAAATCTCCTGAATATCTACCGTTCTCATTGACCAAAGAGACATGCCCATACATATGGAGCCAAAACAAAAGAAAATGGCAAAGCTAAGCTCCATATTGGTAAATCTCCTGAATATCTACCGTTCTCATTGACCAAAGAGACATGCCCATACATATGGAGCCAAAACAAAAGAAAATGGCAAAGCTAAGCTCCATATTTGTAAATCTCCTGAATATCTACCGTTCTCATTGACCTAAGAGACATGCCCATACATATGGAGCCAAAACAAAAGAAAATGGCAAAGCTAAGCTCCATATTAGTAAATCTCCTGAATATCTACCGTTCTCATTGACCAAAGAGACATGCCCATACATATGGAGCCAAAACAAAAGAAAATGGCAAAGCTAAGCTCCATATTAGTAAATCTCCTGAATATCTACCGTTCTCATTGACCAAAGAGACATGCCCATACATATGGAGCCAAAACAAAAGAAAATGGCAAAGCTAAGCTCTATATTTGTAAATCTCCTGAATATCGTCCGTTCTCATTGACCAAAGAGACATGCCCATACATATGGAGCCAAAACAAAAGAAAATGGCAAAGCTAAGCGCCATATTGGTAAATCTCCTGAATATCTACCGTTCTCATTGACCAAAGAGACATGCCCATACATATGGAGCCAAAACAAAAGAAAATGGCAAAGCTAAGCTCCATATTTGTAAATCTCCTGAATATCTACCGTTCTCATTGACCAAAGAGACATGCCTTCTATATATGGAGCCAGGGAGCCGCGCTGGTGTAATGGCTACTGCGTTGTACTGGCGACCAGGTTTTCATGGTTCAAACCCGGGCGTCAGCGTTTGAAGGAATGTTTACGACCGGAA
The DNA here is from genome assembly GCA_024509875.1 of Oreohelix idahoensis. Classification (NCBI taxonomy): domain Eukaryota; kingdom Metazoa; phylum Mollusca; class Gastropoda; order Stylommatophora; family Oreohelicidae; genus Oreohelix; species Oreohelix idahoensis. The sequence goes on along the minus strand of JAMPIV010016047.1, from coordinate 3,031 downwards.
ATGTGAATGAATAACCTGAACGGCTCCTGTTATAAACCCAGTGGCGTATCCTGGTAATGCGAGCTAGGCGTGCTGCTACTTAAAATGAATATGTACGCCTACTATTTAACTTCTTCCCCTGGTAGATTCTATGCGGGAAAATCCGTTATTCTGATGCGTGCGGTCCGAAAGCAGAACTTAGAGGAGAAATATTTTATAGAATAATAAATTAAATTTTTATTTTCCTTCGCGCATAGGTGTGCGCAGCACGCACAGCACACATAGAGAATACGCCACTGTATAAACCCTCTGTGGATGGGAAGGAGCGAAGTTCCTTACCGGGTTGGAAGGAAAGTCCTCAGGTTCCCCAGCGTCGCAAAGACATGTCATTGGGCCGAAGGGCTGAAAGCCCAAGTGCCGCTGGTTAAGGAAACAAAAATATATATATATGGAACACGGTGGACCCAGGACATCACAGAGAGTCTGAACTTGTCTTTGGCTGATGCAGGTCGACTTGCCCAGAATCGTGATGCGTTCAGAGCAGCTGTAATGGAGACAACGTTCTGGAAAGAATACGTCACATGATGATGATGATATATGGAGCCAAAAAAAAAAAAAAACCAAAAAAAAAACTTTTCAGCACCAACAATATCTTCCGCTAACCATTAGTCTGATGATGATGTCAGCTCTGCCATGACAACTGTAGCCATAAGCGCCGGAAGTAACAGCAATTAAAGTCCTATAATGCTTTTTTTTTTTTTAAGTACAGTACATACATAATATCTCCCTTGTGTTCAATATGTCTGATATTTATATGTAGTTAATAAACGATATTAACTAGTTTTTAAAATCACTTGTTACTTAATTTTGAAACAGCTTTCTGTGCCTCGAAAACGAATTCATTCGATTTCTATTAATTATGATGATAAATTCATTTTTGTTTAGAGATCTTTTGGTTAGCGCTCAAATTTTCAAGAACGATTTATCATCGCTAAGAGGGAGATAGCTCTATCGTGAAAACTGTAACTAAAAAAAAAAAAAAAGATATAGGGAATAATTTAAATAAAGTATTTCTGTTTTTTTTTTTTTTTTTAACTAAGGGACATAATTCATTTTAAAACAAAATTAATTTTTTATTGTTTTAAACTGTTGCTGTTTAAAACATTACAGTTGTTTGTAAAAAATATATTAAAGCGTAATATATGTATTTTCTGTTTGGAAATAATTACATAATTGCTTTTAATGGTAGGTAAAATAATGCATAATATTTTACATAAAATTAAATTATACGACGGATACCATTGCTGTGTAAAGAATATCTATATAATTTTATTTCTTTAAATGGATCTATTAAAATATCGAAATAATAAGCACAAAAACCTCTTCAGAACTGCAAAGTGTTGTTGAATTTAGCGTATTTTACGCTGTACAACCCAATGCCTAGTATCCGGCTTTTGGCTGGGATCATGTGTCTAGACACAGGGACCGGTACAGTGACATTCATGTGTCATTAGGTCCCTTGTGTGAGAACACAGAGGATCACTACGGTGACACATGTTGTCATTGGGTCTTCTTGTGTTGGGACATGTGGTCTTGACCAGGGCCGGGTTTGGGCGGGTACTAATGCGACCTCATGCGAGGAAAAAATATGCGACCTCAAGCGAGGAAAAAAAAAAAAAAAAAAAAAAAAAAAAGCTGTACAACCCAATGCCTAGAATCCGGCTTTTGGCTGGGATCATGTGTCTAGACACGGGGACCAATACAGTGACATTCATGTGTCATTAGATCTCTTGTGTGAGAACACAGAGGATCACTACAGTGACACGTGTTGTCATTGGGTCTTCTTGTGTTGGGACATGTCGTCTTGACCAGGGCCGGGTTTGGGCGGGGAAAATGCGACCTCATGCGAGGAAAAAATATGCGACCTCAAGCGAGGAAAAAAAAAAAAAAAAAAAAGGCTAGGATCATCGTCTACACACAGGGACCGGTACAGTGACATTCATGTGTCATTAGGTCTCTTGTGTGAGAACACAGAAGATCACTACGGTGACACACGTTGTCATTGGGTCTTCTTGTGTTGGGACATGTGGTCTTGACCAGGGCCGGGTTTGGGCAGGGATAATGCGACCTCATGCGAGGGAAAAATATGCGACCTCAAACGAGGAAAAAAAAAAAAATGAATTTTCAGTGTGGAGAGCGTTTGAAATACGTGCTTGCCTGAGTAGAACTAATGGCAGTGAGTATTGCTTTGTGGTCTGTAAACTTAAGAGTTTCTGGTAAGTGTCTGGCCTGAATTATGTGGTGTGTTGATGGTATATAGATTCTGTCTAATCTTGAGGCTCTGTTGTGTATTTTGTTTGCGTTTGCGTGTGTGGTGTCCGTGCTTTGTGGATGTGCGTGTCTGTATGCGTCTGTTAGGCTGTGGGTGTCTATTATGGTCTGTAATATGTCTAGTTGGTGCGTGTCTTCTCTATTGGTTCTCCTTATCTGTGCTCTAACATCACCAAAACAAAACATAAACGGAACATATGACTCAACTCATCTTTACATACACAACTGATGTGCCAACAGAAAACATACAACACCACTGGGAAATACTAAAAAATACAATACGTGAACGAACGCAGTTAATGTCAAATAGGATACACAAAGATAGGATAAAGCAAGAGAAACTAGTAGAGGATGTGATACAGCTTACATAACAAACAGACAGAAATTCACCCATTATCCTCACATTAGAAGACCACCTACAACAACACAAGAACCATAGGTTTCAGGGCGCCCTACTACGGACAAAACTGAACACAATCACACACGAAACGCCCAGTAAACAATACATGGCAATAGAACAAAACATGCAACGCTGCAGACAGATAGGGCAAATAGTAGACCTAGATGGAACCACACAGACAGAAACACAAAACATAGTACAGGCTTTTGAAGATTACTACAAAAACCTGTACACAGAAGAAAACGTCCAGTCACGCATACAGGACACATTTATGCACTTTACAAAGAAACTATCAGATGACGACAAGCAAGGTCTAGACTC